>JAYJMH010080895.1:0-10152 GCA_036873815.1 Phacellophora camtschatica | reverse complement strand
GAATCAATGAAGAATGCCAGAATGAAGGAATCACGAGTCATATGATCTACGTCACAAGACGCAAGAAAAATTCGCGCAACTTACCACTTTTCAAAAAATAATTAAAAATACGTTAAGATATCATAACGTGATAAAATTACTAACATTCTTCTCAGAAAATATTAAATTTTCATAAAATACAATAAAATCGAGGTCGAAAATTTGGTTGCATAAGCACTTTAAAGAAGTGTCTTGATTTGAACGTACCAAGGACTTTTCTGAACAAACCCATTTTGCCCTCTTGGTCAAAACAAAATCGATCCAAAGTTTTCTTCTTCGCTTTGCAACAGGCCTGTCTTCTCCAAAGTTAGGGTATTCGATGCAATGATACTCCTTTCGATGTATATTTAAAGCTGTCCCACAATTCGCAACAACGTAGCGCTCCGGCATTTTGTCCACTTGCTTGAGAAACACGTTTTGACCCGCATTTGTTATTGTGTGTTATTCTATGGTCTGACACAGGTTGCGACAACTACGTCACTGACACTCGACTCGGTCTCTTTTTTGTGTGTGCCAATTTTATGAAAAAATGAGTGTAAACTGTCACTTTCAAACGCGATTTTTGGCAGGAAAAAAAATTGTCTAAAATATATAAATGACGGAAATCAACTTTTCTGAACGTAAACTTGAGTTTTTAGCAAAAAACCGCAATGGGTAATCTTACCCTTTAAAATGTCAAGTAACTTCATTCGACTAGGATGGCGAATAGCAAACTTGTCAATAACTTTCTGCACATCCAGATTAATTTCTCTTTGGACATGAAGCTAGGCAAGACCATTGAGTTTATTCTCAATCATTTTTATGTGCAAGTATGTCTTCATACAACGTAAGACTGAGATCGTCCTTTCGCAAGCGCACGTTGTCACAGGCAATGTGGCAAGGATCTGCATTGAAGCATAAACGTTTGGAAAGGTTAGTTTATATACTACAGGAAGGTGGGCTGACAATTTTGTTGGTTGTGGGCCTTTAATCCTTCGGCAGTAATCTTCCCACATGCTCAATTCTGTTGTCAAATAACGTGGCTCTGCAAGGAAATGAAGGAAATGCATAAAACCCATTGAAAACTGCTTTATTCCTTTCGGAAAACCGTGTTTGTATCTGTGCAGCAAGATGATTAATGAATGGTAGAGTAATAGTCCTTTCTTAGTATTTGCTTACATCTTCTGCAGGGGTATTTGAACGATTAATCTGCCTCTGGAGAGTACGAGGTCGAAAAGGAGTAGTCCCGACGGTCGAAGCTAACTTTTCTGCTTCATCATACCATTCCTCGTGAGACTTGCACTTCTCGACCCTCAACCGCAGCAAGGTTGCAAATAGGAGTGACACTTTTTCGTGTGCAGCAACAACAGCAAATGTGGAAGACTGCAGTTGTTTTGTAAGAGGGCGAGTGACTTCTAAACAGCGAGAAACAACTGCCAAACAAACAACAAACTGGAACGACAGTGTGCCATGGAACAGACCACATGCATCTCGCACCGTGTATGTATTCCACTTACGATCTGCATTATTTTTCATCGATTAAAGATTGGCACAAAAACTTCGGAAAATACGCCAAGACCGTCAATCCGGGCAATCCATCTAGTTGTACAAACATCGATTAGATGGGTATGGCGGCCATTGGGAAGGATATCTTTAATTTGATCCGTCAAGAAGGCAAAACGCTTTGGACTAGCATCAAAAAACTTCGACACTATACGTACATGGGACATCATATTTCGAACGACCTGTATCGTGCAAGAGGATGCGATACAAAGATTTAAAGCCTAGACCCACAATGGACGTATGGAGCCTATATATATTTTTGTTGAATTCTGGCAGTTGCTCCCGAACACTTGCCCGCCATATTCACAGCCCCTTGATAACCCTATCAGCGGTAGTGGGCCATATCTAAAGAGCATTTTGCAACGCCTTGAAGAATATTTTTGGAAATCGCTTCTCCTGACATGCCCTCATCACAAGCAACAAATCCCATGAACGCTTCAAGTATTTCGGAACGTTCATCAACAAACCAAATTACAATTGGCATTTGTTCAATGTTGCTAACGACTGCTGCTTCATCTGCAAGTACGGCAAAATATTTTGCCGTCTTTATTTCTGTCGCTAACTTTGATAAAATCATGTCTCCACCAATTGAACTAATTTCATTTTGCGTGGACTTGGACATATATGTGGCGGATTTTGGAGCATTTGACATATGCTCCTCAAAAAGGAAATTTTTCCCGAAACGGGCCATGAATTTCTTGCATATTCCCCGAATTATTCTTATCAATGTCATAGTGTTTGGAATCATCTCTGTGGCCTCGAAGAGGAATATTCTGGCGGCTACAGAGAATGACAGTATTAACTATCGGAATCAGTTTTTCTCTGTTTTGCCTAATTCTGTCTTCGATGATTCTGTTCATTTTAACATCAATAGGCTTATTTCTCTGTTCCATGCGATGTTTAGGAGATCTTTCTGAATGATCACGGAAATTTGTTGTTCCAATTGACCATGTAGTAAATGGTGATTTGTATAAGCGGTCTAGTTTCGTTGCGTTGTGGCTGCCTTCGTCCGTTGAAAATATAACACGACGAAGACAGAATGCCCCATCAAGACTATTGCAGTAACCAAGCCATGAAAATTGTGAGAACCAATTATGTTGAAATTTTCTTCCAGACGAATTGGAAGGAAAGCAGAAATCATGGTTTGGCTTTGAAGCATCGGACAATAACATGTATTTTTCCTCAGTACTCAAATCAGCAGAGTGCAGTATCATGTAATGATGAATAATGGTGTCCAATATCAGTTGTAAAATGATCTGGTGCCTTTTGAGGCTGTTGCTTGGCAGCATTATCTTGCACAGAGGATTTTTGAGAAGATTTAGCAATGGAAGTGGAAGAACATGGTGCAACATCAGCTACGACCGGTTTTTGAACAATTACTGAAAAGAGCAACACGGAGGTGGGGACTTGACTTCTACTTTGAAAGTAATCACATGAAATTTACGTTCGTCCAATATGATTGGCGGAATAGCTGTATCTATATTTAGATTTCCCAGTCCCCTGGTGTTTCGCCAATTTTTTATCCGTTAATTTACTTAAAATATTTACACAAAAAATGAAGGGTCACCCTCGTAAATCGATTGAATATTAAATACTAGGTTGCAGACGAAAAGGTACAGTGCCAGTGTCGAACGCGGCACTGTCGGTCCAAACAAAGTAGCCTAGACCATCTACATATAAAAGGCCTTAAATATTGAGGCTGGCTTAAAGTTGTAAGGCTCTAGATCTAGAGGTGGACTTTAGCTATCTACAGGCCATAAAGCCTAATATCTTGTCAAATGCAGTCTAGCACCTTTTTTGGCAAATTGGTTTCTGATGAAAGATAATAATGTGTTTATGACATTTTAGGCCTGAAAAAGCATCATGCATCCTTACTTGACCTATTAAACTCGGTATTATGCTGTCCACAGCCTTCATCATTCTTGCTCCAAAGTTCGTTGTTTACAAACAGTTCGTCATTCACAAAGTTTGGTGTTGATAGTTGGAAAACTGTCTCGCCAACTTTCGGTAATGTTACGTCATAAATATTAATGATTGTAATTTTAAGGTGTTGCATTTCTTGTTTACCACGCCCTATGGGGGGGGGGGTTATTATGCTCGTAGGGTTGGGCTTTTACGTTGCCGTATCCACCAGTGTAAATGCAACATGTATCTTTAAAAAATCGAAGGCGGCTTTGTTTTTTATAAATCTGGACAGGTATTGGGTTCACATTTCATAGCACTTGACCACATAGCACTTGACCACGAAAGATGGCATCTTTAGAGTTTGGAGAAAGTTACATTTCGAAATCTGAAAGGAAATTTTGTCTTTTGTGAGTCAAATAAAATATGAATATGCGTTGGGAATTTCTCTCAACTCCAGTTAGTCAATATAGACAGGGAAATTGTTGTAACCATCTAGCAAATTGCCTAACCCTGAATTTTATTTCAGATTTGGGTTCTGGATGATGAAAGAAAATTTTAAAGGAGCCAGGGGCCATTTTGATCGTTGCCCAGAAATTACGTTATTCATGACCACGCCTATTAACGGTTTGAAAACAAAATATTTTTTTATTTTTACAATATGATAATATCAATGTAGAGAGCATCCCGAAACAAGAAAGAAATTATAAAACATCAACTGACTATCTCTTACAGATCCAGAGATACAGCCATCCAAAGTTGGTTTTGTTGTTGATGGGATATCTTTTTGCGGGATCTCATACTAACTATACGACCTTCTGTGATTAATACTATCGACAACACTAACTAGGAGTTTTCAAACATGTTGTCATAATAAAACTAATTAGAAAAATATATTCTTGCTATATACAGAATATACATTGGTTCGTGGACCAATTATAAACGTTTAGACATCAAGGCAGCCATACGTCACACGAATCATCCTTTGTTAAGAAATCTGAAACTTCTCATTCACTTTCATCTTTTTCAGATAAGGTGACTGTTTCAGTGTTATCCCTGTTACTCTCATCATCACCGTTATAAAGACTTGTCCCTGTTTCTTGTTCGTCTTCAGAAATTTATGTCATGGCTTTCATGATTGATGTTCTTTTTCTTTTCCTTACTTTTGGCTTTGCCACATCGCTTGATTCACCTCCCGCATCAGTGGAACTTTCAGTGCAGGCTTTTGCTTCTCCTTCCTTTTTTGACAGAAAATGATGGTGGTAGCTGAATTCCTTGAACCACACAAGAGACACAATGTTTTTAGTCGAGTTCCATTGCCATCCAGTTAATTTGGGCACATGCTTCAAATAACAGAGATACCATTGAAAAGCTTGATAACGACATCGTCTAATTGCCTCTTCTAATGAGTTGGGGTCAGGTAGTATCCCCATGGACGATTCCATTTTCATTTCCTTGTATAATTATATGTGTTTATCTATGTAGGACTCATCTTTGTTCCTCTTGTATATATTTTTTCGAATAAACTCTTTTATGTCGTCCGCATCTTCCTCTTTCATGTTTCTGTCCCATCCCAGTTTTTTTAATAATCTAACTTCTTTAGGTTTTCAAGCCTTTTTGGAGCACACGGACCTTACCAGCTTTGTAAAAATAGGATGTAGTGTCACATCCTGTCATACATTGGAGCGCCGGAAGGGAGAGTGCCAAATCTTCTCCAAAATATTCGCAGCCCATTCTAATATTTACATACTTTGCTCAATCGTAATTTAAAAACCAGTTGTAATTTATGCTCATGGCCTGATATGCCCACACCATCAGAATCAAAATATCTGTATCCTTTGCAACAATCACGACATCGTTTTCGGCAAGAGTGAAGAACGAGGCGCGTGTCAGCTTCCTCTTGGTTGCAGCTGAAGTTTTCTTCCACTTGAAGTTTTCTTACAAGGCTACGAAATGCAAATATACCTTTAAACGTATTCTCAGTCTAAAAAATTGTTTAAAGAATTTGGAGGCTCCCTCCAGACTTAGGCCCTGGGTAGGCTCCCCCATTTCCCCTCTCTGCGTTACCAGAAGTCAACATTGTCATGTATCGAATTTCCATCAACCGTGAACAAGCAACCAAAATTTATTTGATTGAAGGTCTTTGCATTTTCTTTTTCTGCCAAATTTGTTACACTTCTTTAAATGCAATAGTGTCTGTTATAAGTAGGATGAAGGATAGTGTCTTAAAGCCTTTTGAAGAAATATCGCAAAGAAGCTAAATTGATACCACTGTTCAAGTAAGTAGAAAAGACAACCCAACAAACTGAGGCTAAACCTGAGGTACTTAAAGTCGCAACTCTTTGTATGGATTTAAGATTTTCTGGCATAGTGGTACTAGTGTATTCTGTTTTTATCTCATTGTGGTAAAGTACTACTTGAGCTGCGATTTCCTCTAAAGACTGACGAAGTGTTTGTGCGTTATTGATTGACTGTAGAAATAAGGCAAGATCATCTGCAAAGTCAAAATCAATAAGATTCTTAGCTGGATATATGTGGCTCTTTCTTGGCTGGACTTCGATACCCTTTTCCTGCATGCTGTCAAGTGAAAGACATAGTACACAGTCAAGCACAACAAAGACTATGAATTGGAGAACCCCGGAAATGATCTCAAAAGTGGTGTTGATGTACAGTATAATTCCTTTATTGCATTGATGATCGGTAAGGGAACACCATAAAGGGGGAGAACTTCAAACATGATATATCTGTCTGTAAAATCAAATGCTTCACGAAAATAAAGTATCACTAGATTTCTGTGATATTTCCTTGTTCCCTCTATAATCCAACGCATGAAAAGATTTGCAAGATGGTGGATCTCCCTCCTCTAAAGCAATTTGGGTGTTTCCTAAGCAAGGGAGATATTGCGTGCATTTTAGAAACTTTTCCCTGTAAACCTTTGCAATGATGGGAATGAGATTGAGCCTCCTAGTAATTTATTCATTACAAAGGTAGTTACCACACACATATGAGCTTGCAAGCATTCCAATTTGTTTTACTCACCAAGTATTTACAGATAATGAATTGGTAGTACACCATATGAACGATCCGTTACAAATATAGACATTGCAACTAATCAATTAATTTATTAAACCTAAATCTTCAACTAAAATAGTTGCAGAAATGGAAAACAAATCAAACAAAGAACCTATGATGAAAATGGACAGAAAACAGACTTATAATAAACATAGAAAAAAATTCCCAAAAAGATTATGGCACATTTTTACAAAGTATGACGAGAATGATACTAATTTGTTATATATATATATATAATTTTATATAATACACCTCAAAGCTGCTAGCTCGAACTCGCTTACCTTAGAGTCCTTGTTAACTCGTACTGTTTTGTATATCTTTTGAGAACTTCTAATGTTGTTTTAGCTTCAGTTATCTCGAATAATTGCTATCTCGAAAAAATGTTCGTTTTTAAAAATCGAGGTAATTGTGCAAAAGTAGCAGTATTGGATTGCGTTTAGATACGTCGGAAGCATTTGAATAATGAGGCTGCACACAAGTTTAAAGGCACTTTGACCACACCTAGTTATTTTATGACCACTCCCTAAACACCGCCTCTTCATTTCTGCTAATAGGGGTGATTTTTCTGTGCGAATAATGGTTAAGTCAAACATTGCAACCTATTATGATTCTTTGAAATAAAATGAATGTATTTTAAAATTCAAAGGACCCTCTCGCAGTAATTTATTGCCTGGATTCTAAAATATATATTATTAAGAAAATATACGACAATTATAAACTGCCTAAAGGGTCATCCAATAATTCACTGAGGCCAACTAATGGCTCACGATAAGTGTAAGCTAGCTAATCCAATAATTTTCTGCTTTATGTTAATAAGACACGTTTTGCCGTTAAGATTCCCTTAGAAGAAACTTACAACTGTTCTTCAGGTAAACACTGGTAAAAACCCATAAAAGATATTTTACAACTGTTATTTCAACCGTTCTTTATCTCAAACATTCGATGTTCCATTCTCCCTCGTTAAGTTTATTTCTCGATGTAATCATGACGCAATACTGTCTGTTATCTGTGCAGAAAATTATTGACGAGGGTCTGACCATCCCCCTTCAGACTCACGGACAAGGCTTGAAACGGTCTTTTGGCATTTTAATCTGTAAAGAAGTTATGAAACTTGCTAAGAATTACACAGACAACAGTTTTTGACAGCACTTTTTAAAATGCTCCTCTTTAACTCTTTGAGAGATGAAGCAAGGACACTTATTAAATAAAGGACACTTCTAATATTTTTTTCAAAATTAGAAAAGGGCACTTTCAAAATAAAAAGAAATTATCACGCACTTTTCAACTTTATCGGGAGTAGGAAAGCACACTTTTCAATTTTTCTCGCGAAAAGGGCACATTTTTCACTTATGTGGCCATTTTTTTCCATTTTTACCAAAAATGTGGAGCCGGTACCCCTAGTGCCCTCCCGGTTCCTACGTCTCTGCTTGTGTTAACTTCCAATATGATTTTAGTGACGTTTCGATCCAGAGCGAGTACGAGTGCTACATTGAAAAATTGAATCTAGCATTTAAAGAATAAACATGTGAAAATTGTTGTTCCCATGAGTCATCAGAACATTGTGTTTTTCAAATCTAGAACGTGAGATTTACTATTTTTTATCATCTTTCTGGAAAACAAAGCCGAAGACTCCGAGGGGAAGAGAAAATTTCGGCTTAATTATAGTGGCAGCGGGAACGCCTAATCTACCAAGAACCTTTAAACATTGCAAAAATAGAATATAAGGTCTACAAATAAATCTAAAACAGGGAGATTTCTGAGGTCTGGCAGATTTCTGGGATGACTAATATTTGTTAATTAGTTAGACAGGGAGGCTCGTGTTATCTTTTAGGGTTTGCAATTTACGGATTCGTTTTTTCCTTGGGTTGCTGAAAATGATGCTTATGAAATATAGTATAAGCATGTAACGATGGTTAATGAAATCGTTGCTTTTTGACCTAGTAATAGATGCTATCATTCCATTTGTTGTGTTAAATTTTATAATGTTATATGTCTGGTTAGTCTATGAAACTAATTGCTTTCTGTTTTGTTTGCAAGTATCATAACCAAACCTATGCGAATTTATCTTTTTTTAGTTTCCCCTCCCATGAGAAAAAATGATTGTTGTTGTTATTTCTAATGTAGATACATTTTAAAACGGTAAACTTTCAGAGTACCAAAGCGCCTTGTCCTCCGTTGTACACGGATGTAGTTAGTGCATATTTGGGGTTGGAGGCTTCATTAAAAAAAACAGAACAAATGATAATACATCGCTAGTCCGGCAAAGTGTTTCGATCCAGAAACATAGTCAGCACCTCAAATCAGTCATTTTATTTCGTAAACTATTATTGTCTAAAAGTGCAATTAAAGGATTATTAACTAACCATTATTTCAGTATTGACTGCATACACGTTGCGCAAAAAGAAAAAGAAATAATTTGGCCGCAAATTGTTATAAATTATTAATTTTTGCGTTTTGTACTCTATGTAATTAAGCCAATTGTTGTTGTGGTTAAGTTTATTAAGCAAAAATTAAATTTTGTTTGCAGTGTTTCAAGACATCCATGTGATGATTTTCGTTGGCTTTGGATTTTTGATGACATTTTTGAAAAAGTATGGTTATGGATCTGTCGGTTACAATTTTTTCATCGCTGCACTTATTATTCAGTGGGCGACTTTGGTTAACGCTTGGATTGGAAATGCATTTGATGGAGTTTTTACCGGTAGTTTTGTGGTTGACATTAAGACGTATGTATATATATTGTCTATTTTTATATCATTAGAATTGAAAAAAACTGCTTTGAATATTCCAACTAGTCCTTTTTAGCTCACTGAGTGAAACGGAATATCTTTCAGGAGCTCCCAAAAACAGTGTGCTGCACTGATTTCAGTGATTACAGTTGATATTCACACCAGTAGGACAAAACTAGTTAAGAACGATTTTTGGTCATTTTTTCTCGACGCTTGTCCTTCCATTTCCATTTTCCAAAGGTTTGACCTCACCGAAATTCGAAAAAAATAGAAAAACAATTATATTATTTATGTTAAACATTGACTTCATACTTCAAAAGGAAATAGAAAGCATTTATTCAAACTGTGAAAGCTGACGCGTGATAACTAAAAACACATTAAAATGAAAGATTCGAAATGGGCTTTGACATGATCGCAGGAATCTCTATATGTGCTTTCAAGGTTTAGAAATTTTATCAACTTTTTTCAGGGTTTTCGGAATTCTGTGAGATTGAAAATTTTCGAAATTCATTTAAAACGAAGTGCAGGCATTAAAAACAATTGCCGAAAATTGTTCTTAATGTGCATATGACACGAAAATTTTATTTGCTTATTCGACCAATTCCAATGTGCTAATCACGAAAATGAGCATGAAATTTTCGAATAATTAATACTTTTCGAGTTAGAACCATTTTAAAGGCGATTTTTTGCTCTAAATTATGTCTTATAAGACTGTGTCTGATTTGCCGGTAGTGACGCAAAGTAGCTGTGTCGTGAGGACATTCAGATCGTTTTTAACAAGAAACAGTACTGCAATAAATTCGTTGCATGTGTTTTAAACATGTCTGAGAGTGAATCTTCGAGTTCTATGGTTTCAAATTTTGTGGAA
>JAYJMH010080884.1:0-10153 GCA_036873815.1 Phacellophora camtschatica | reverse complement strand
ACTGCACAAAATTGATCAAGCCTTCTCCGTGCTCCATCTGAAATAGCCAAAGACTTCATCTACGCATTGACCAAAGACTCTATCTACGCACAGACAACAGTTTTTTAACGGCATTTTTTTAAGGGCTCTTCTTTTAACTTTTTAAAATTAAGTAAGGGCACTTTTCATTGTTAATTTTTTCAACATTGAAAAAGGCACGTTCAAAATTGTAACAATGCGACTTTTTTTAATCTTCGAGAAAAAGGGCCCTTTAATCTATCTTTTCGGGAATAAAAGGGGCGCTTTAAAGATAAATTCGTGATTATAGAAGGGCACATTTCAATTTTATAGGAGTAAAAAAAGGCACTTTTAAATTTTTCACATGAAAAAGGGCACCTTTTTTAATTTTGAGGGCACTTTTCCCATGTTTGCAAAAAAGTGGGGGGGGGGCATGTGCTTTTAGTGCCAAACGAAACTTCAAATTGAAATTACAAAACGAAACTCTACAAAATGAAACTACAAAGTGAAACCGCAAAACGAAACTTCAAATTGAAATTACAAAACGAAACTCTGTATTCATGCTATACGACTTCCCCCATTCAATCAACCGCTAAGCGATACTTCAACGTTTAGTTTTATGAAGCCCAAGTTTTTTAATATACATCCGAGAAATTACAATTCTAAAAACAAGACTGCCGGAAAATTAGGGAAACTCTTTTTCTAAAGAAAATCGTTTAAATTTTCTTTTAATATTTCAAGTTTGGATCTTGCAAAAAACCATAAATCAAGGGCACATTTGATGTTAATAAAAAAGATATACATTTCTGCACGACAATTGTCAACAAACAAGAGAATTCTTTTATGCTTTTAATCGATTACTGACTTGACACAGGTCCCAATCAAGCAACTTTGAGGCCTAAAATTGTTCTAGAAAGACCTTCTCAACCTTATTGTCAGATTGCACAGCAAAAAATCAATATTTAAATACAACAGTTTTCCAGGCTTCTTGGGCATTGGACAGTAATAATCAACCGTTAGGTATAAACTTTTAAGGGCCTCTTAAAAATGAACACTTATATATGTATTTAATATCCAAAACATGGCCAATAGGGAGAGAACGTAGGTAATTCACAAATCTTGTCTAACTGTTTTAATTCAGCTTAAAAAGATTTGGAAAGATTAACATAATGCAAATATATAGGTGCTCATTTTGTGAGCTATTAGGCAAAAGAATGCAAACCAGTCACTATGCAGGTGACAATTTAGAAAATCACAGTAAAATTATACTTGTATAATAATTCCATTTTTATTTCGCAACAGTTCCTGGATTGTAAACAGAAGACACCGTTTTCATTAACATTTTCATAGACACTTTTCTTCAAGAAATATTTCATCAGAAATCATTTTTATTAGATTTAACGCTGTCAAGCTACCGAGGAGGGAGGCGAGCATTACCACCTGACTTGGATAGGGAGGCGTGTCCTATATTTTGGGTCTGAGATTTTGATTCCATAAATATATTTTTGAGTCTGAAAAATTTCTTATCAAAAATTATAATTTTGGCTCTAAAAATTTGAAATCTAAGATTTTTGGGAAAAATATTAATAAATAGCATATAAACTTTAAAAGATGTTTCAGGCAGCAAAATTGCATCGTAATATGCGCTATACTATTATATCGTTGGGTATGATTTTTCCTTTCACTATATTTCTGTGCCAGCTCAAAAGTATTTTCTTGAAAGTTCCCTATCTCGAACTCTCCAGAAGAACAAATTCCGGGGCGGATCCAGAGGAAAATAAGACGTTCGCACGATTTAATTTGTTCGAGATGTGAGTTTTCGAGATAACTGAAGCTAATGCAACACTGAAGCTTCTCTGAGGTATACAAAGCAGTTCGAGTTAACCGGAGACAAGTTCTAGTTAAAGTAGTTAAAGCAGCTGAAGCTAAAGTGGTAAAAGAGTTTAAGCAGCCGAAAATATTTTGAAAAAATTGGGGAACTGCAAAGGAGGAACAACGAGAAGGAAGAGAGATATTTCTTCCTCCCTCTTATTTCTTTCTGTTTTATTTCAGAATTACAATTTTAAAATTTTAAAATATTTTTAAAAAAATTTATATTATATTCACACAATATTCACGTAATATTCACGTATTATTCACGTAATATTGACATTTGAATAAATCTGGCTTGCTATAAAAACGAATGAGGCAAAAAGTAGTGATCGCAGAAGTTTTCGTTCACAAATTACAAGCAGTTGACTTTATGTAATTGCTAATTATTATTTATTTCTAGTTGTCATGCATGGAAATTTGCTGTAATGATTTATTGCTTAAATATTCTAATCAAATAATGCGTTGTGTGTATAAATATGAATAATCAAGATTTTGCTTTGCATTTCTCTTCTTTATCTCGACCATTTCACGCATAAATTTAAACATTTCCAATAATCAGGCACATCTATAGAGGTAAAATAAACAGGTATTACAGACAGATTGCAGCTGCTGCAAGCCAAGTGGTTCCAATTAAAATTTGGGTTTCGGCGGTAAAGATGGCTGTCGCAGGCAGTCTAATGCCAATTGCGATTTATATGGAAATTAGGCATAAAACCCATTAAAAAATTCTCAAAAACTAAACTCAGGTCCAATAGACCCAATTTTTCATACAATTACTAAAATACGTCGTCACATACATGCGCATTTGGATCGCGTCGTTCTGGTATGGGGCTCGTAATAGTAACACAATTCTTGTTCTTGTTGTTGTTGTTGTCCTTCTACTTTCAAGAAGGAATTCTTTACGCATTTGACCACAGCTTCTTCGTGTGCATCGAATAGGTGTTTACCAATCTCCTTCTTTAGGCATTTGACTTCGCAGTCTGGAAATAGACATGACTCCAATCGATACTCGCATTTTCTCATGTGGTATACTATCTCACATCTTTTGAAACTCACTTTACAGCCTTCGTAACGGCAATTCTCAGCCAAATTGCCGATAATTCTCAGCGTGGCATAGGATGTTATTGCATTAAAAGGCTCCAGGCATAATGGGCAAGATTGATATGCTATCGGCAGCAAGCAATCATGGCGAAAAATGTTATGGCAGCAGCTAGTTTCCATTGCATTTTCAGAAACTCCCAAGCAGATAGAGCAAGTCAATGATTCCAAAGGTCTCTTCTGAAAGTCTTCAGCTGTGGTTCAAAAGTTAAAAACTGTCAGACCAAAAGACCTTTCGAGAAATCCCAATAAGGGTCAGCACTGATTGAAATACACCACTTTAACGAAAATGCGCCATTATGGATTTATTCTAAATTTTGCTCAATGAAATTTTTGACTTCAAAATCAGATTTCTCGTACAAAACTTAGTAAATGTGTGAATTTTTAAATGCTTATCATTAGCTGCTAAATTTTTACAAGAAATTATAATGGATTTGACCATGAAAACGCTCGGGGTGAAATTTTCACCCCAAGACAATTTTATGGTCAAACCCCTTATACTCTTTCAAGGTTTAAGTGCTGACAAAATATATTGTAGTTAGGAAAAAAATGATCAAAATTCATAGATTGATTTATGTTTTTATTCCCAATCCAAATCTGTGCTGTGCAGCCTAAAAGGAAGTGGTCATCTGGACTGGTCAACTCTTTCTTTGTTTTGCCACGAACTTTTTGCCACTTCCTAATCCCAGAATTTTTGCTGGAATATGGCATTATAGAATCTGGAATCTAGAACTTAAAAGACAATGGAATATGGTAATGTGTAATATTGGATTCCCTATTTCCTCAAACAAACACCCAATTTTGGAATAATAAGGACCTCTGTTGAATAAGTGCCTATTTGGAAATAGATGTTTTGAATAATCGCCACCCTCACCTCTTAGTGAAGTAACGCTCGTGGATAGTAGCAGAGCCAGAAACGGAAAAACAGAACGGAGTCTTGAGGGGCACGTCGGATGTGCCAAAATAGGCGTTCAACAGTTGAACGATTTCCATTGTTCCAGAAGAAAAACTCGGGTACTCCCCTGCCCTACACAGCTGATTAGAATGTAGCTAACTTAGCAACAGTAGATGTTCGTCTTTTTGCTTCTTTTCAGTTTCACCAATTTGAAGTAAGCGCTTTCCTTGATTAAGCGCCTCCCTTGAACATGCGCTCCCAATTTTTCGTCAATTTCTCCCCAAAGCTTATTCAAGGAAATAAAGTAGCAACGTTATAAAATTTAAAATGTGGAATGTTTGAATATATAAAGAAATGGATAATCAATTGTTAGAAGGGTGTATCATCCTAAAGTTTAAGATTGTAATTAATTATAATATTTTTTAATAAATTATCTTTTTGTAAATGCAGGGCCAATTGTAAACCAGTAATCGGATACTGAGTTTTTTTTTTAAGAATTTTAAAATAAAAAATGAAATGACAAGGAACCAAGGCCATCTACTAGAATCGAGAATAGAATAACATTCATTTGAATGTCATGAAAAAAGCAAAATAACTGTGCATCCATAACTCATTTATCGAGTGTCCCATGATTAAACTTACTTTCTGTTTATTCGACTTTTAAAAGCCGAGACTACAGACAGTTGTTAAAATACTGCTTGAGATCGTTAAATTTCAAAAACTTCATGACATATTAAAATGCTAAAAAGCCGTTTGCAGCCTTTTCCGAGAGTCTAAGGGCGTGGTTATAAAAAATTTCCTGGAGGATGCCCCTAGACCCCCGTCAGAACTTTTCCGCCCCAGTTTTTGGGGCTAGTGACACCGCTGGTTAGAGATAACAGGCAGTGTTACATCATGATTATATCGTGAAAGAAACCTATGAGATAGCAGGTGTAAATTTTATATATAATTTTATAGGTTTTCACCAAATTTAACTGAAGAGCAATTTGAAGTTTCTTTTAAGGGAATTTTTAGGGCAAAACTGGTCAATATAAGGCAGCAATTTATGGGATTAGCTAGTTTGTAATTTGCGTGAGCTATTAGTTAGCTTCAGTTAATTATTTTACGACCTTTAAGCAGTTTATTAATGTAATTATGTACTAAACAACATATATTCTAGAATCTAGGTATTAAACTATCATGAGAGTGTCATTTGAATTTGAATATAAATTCGTTATATTAGGATATTAATGTTATATTCGTTATATTATTTCAAATAATAAGTTGCAAGGTTTGATTTAACAGTATGCTCATGTAAAGATCATCCCTAAAAGCAAAAATGAGGGAGCGTGTTGAGGGCATGATCATAAAAGTATTGGGTGTGGTCAAAATGCCCTTCAAATCTTGTGACCCTCCTCCCCCCACTATTCAAATGCTTCCTATGTCTCTGAATCCAATATCGATACTAATTTTGGAACCCATCTTACACGGCAGACTTGCTTCGGTTATTTATGACAGAAAAGAAAGTATTGAAGAATTGAAGATGATAAGGTTTTTGCATCGCTTTTTGGATATGATAAATGCCTTGAAATACTTAAGAAAGAAATATATTGTTCATAATTATATCAGTGTTCGTACGGTGCACGACGGCTCAATAGTTGTTCTTGCCGATTTCCTTCATTCACAAGATTTAAAAAAAAAAAGAAAACCTGTTTCACCAATCGTATCCCAGCTGCCATTGATAGCGCCTGCGCATATAAATGGAGAACTTCCTAACAGTCATTTAGACATCTACAGGTAAAACTATTTCGTTTCGTTAATCAGTAAAAATGTCACTGCGGAGGAAAATACCATGCGGAGAAGAAACATGGTATTTTCCTCCGCAGTAACATATTATTTCTTACTGATTAAGTCTAGAGCTTTCGATTGTATCCTCCATGATTTGCTATAGCTAAACTCTATGTATACGGATTCGATGAAAATCCCATTGTTAAGATTTGCCTTAAACGGCGAGTCAGTTCAAATATATAGTGTTTACAGTAACTTTGAATTGGTTATATCATAGGGGTACCTCAAGGATCGGTTTTAGGTCCTATTCTTAACAATTTTAATTCATGAAAGAAGAAACTCTTTTTGATTACGCAGATGGTTGCATAGTCATAGTCACATAGTCACGGCTTTTATTTTCAGTGTTCATTCTCACATTGGCCAATCACAGGTTGGAAATGCTGGAGCAGCTCAACTTTTTTAAGAACATGCCACACCTTTTAGTTTAGCCATTATGGTTTAGTCAGTTCAAACCAAATTCAAACTCCTTCACAGCATCTCCTTGTCTTAATCTCCGCATAGGGAATCCTATCATTGCATTGTCTTTTGCGATTGATTGTGTTGTATTTTCAATAAGGTCCTTCAACGGAAGGCACAAAAGGTTTTCCCTCATTTCTTTCAAAAGATTAATTGAAGTAAAATTCACGCTACCATTTGAAATTATATAGTCTAATATCGTTTACCGTGTTGGAAAAAGAGCACAATTCAGTTACCGCACAGAAAATAATTCCCGTTTATCGTGCTTAATTTACCACCATTTCCGTTCACCGTTATCAAAAATATCCCATTTCCGCATTCCGGGAAGATGGGACACCCCACTTCTGGGAAGCGTTATAGAGATTGTGTAATAAGTCTTTCTCCAGACCCAAAAAGTGACAATGTTGTGAAAGATGAAAGTGAAAAATGATAATGTAAAGAGCAAACCGTTTCTATTATTTCCCGTGGGCAAAAATAGACAGGGCATATGCCACTGCAATCTAACAAATTGGGTAACTTTTTTTATTAAAGTCGATTTTGGTATTTTGAGGTATGGGGAGCAAAATAAGCCCATGGGCCTTTTCAAAATCGTCTTGGCTTGGGCATGACTGATGGCGCCAGCAAATATCCATTTTTGCCATTTTATTTGTTTTTAATAATTTTTCACATTTGATTGTTGTGAGCTCATGGAACAATTGTTGAGAACCATTGTGATTAAGAAACGAAAAAATTGGACATAAATTGCAGAATGCACTTATGGTATGTAGTAATTATCCGAATCGTAGCTGTCCTGGCCTTCAGCAGACGAAAAATCATTCTACCATTATGAAGAGCTCGATTCATTTCCCAATTCATTTGGCATCAAAGTTGAGGGAGCAATATGAGGATGTTCACAATCAGCGTCCATTATTATCTCTGTTATAGCCAGGGTGAATCTTATGTGCCATATTGTGTATTATCAATGGGCTGCCTATTTTTGCTCTGTCCTACGTTTTCTCTTTGTGTTGATGGTAGTTGTCTTATCATATCAGCACCATCACTCTCATCTGCATCACAATTACGCAAAGCCTGTTAGGATTGAAGATGCTTCTCACTTTAATTGCTCAATTCCCTCAATCTGTTTTGCCTCCTTAAAGACGGACCCATGCAACCCATTCAACCCATGCACCAAATAATTTCAGAGAACAGCCTTATCGGATTGACGTAAAGGCTGACATTGGAAAGTAAAAAGCTTATTTATTGCTAACAGGCTTTGCGTATCGGCGATGTAGATGATGAGAGAAGGTACCCAATAAGGTACCAGGAATCGGGATTTGCTTTTGCGGGAGCAGGAATGGGGAATTTTTTGGAAGTGGGATTCGCATGATTGACCAATTGATGGTGAGTTACGAATATTTTATCAAGAATTTTAATATGCGATTTTTTAGTCTGGCTGGAACATAGTCTGGCTTAAAACGTAGTTGGAATTTGGAAATTAGGGGGCTTATTGGGCACCCTCATGTGAGTGATGTTGCTGATAAGACAGAACAACCACACAAAAAAAACCAAAGTAGGAGAGAGTAAAAATAGGCTTCCCCTTGATCATCATCATCATGTTGCGGCATCAGCTGGAAATGTCTGCACAATTTCACGCCACAGAGTACGATCGGCCATGGCCACAGGGAGATCTTCAGTCAGTAGCCCTGTGTCTCTAGCTATAACCTGAGGGTAGGTTAGTTCGTTGGAGTGGTTTCTTCCAGGTGGTGACCACAAAAGAAGGGATGAGATAATTTCTCCTTCAGCCTTGAAACAATGTCCTGCGAATTGAACCCTACGCTGAATTAATCTGCTGGTGACTCTTGGTAGATTTCCATAGATCTCCTTTATGGTCTTGTACTGTGTCCATTTGATATTTTGGACCCGTCTGAGTAGGTTGGTGTAAGTTCCATTAAGATGACGCTGTTGTTTAGCTGTTAGTGTCCATGTCTCGGAGCCATACAATAGGATAGGTTCAATGGTGGCTCAGAATAGATTAATCTTGATCGAGTTGTTGTGGTTAGAGCACCAGATTTTATCCAGTTTGTTACAAGCAGACAATGCCATAGATTTTCGAGTCTTGAAATCTTTGTAGGAGTCCATGATATGAGACCCGAGATACTTAAAATCTTGAACTCGCTTGATTTCCCGTCCTGATCGAGCTTTTAGGCTGGTTGTATTTGTTGGTGTTGATATGTACTCCGTTTTAGACTCGTTACAAACAAGTCCGACTGCAGAAGCTGATTCTTCGAGGGATTGTAGTAAGGATTCTGCATCGAGCACAGTATTTGCTGTGATAGGAAAGTCATCAGCAAAATCGTGGTCGGTTAGATGTTGTGCAGGTTGTCTGGAGCATTGCCGGCTCTTGAGTAGCAGTTCAAGCTCGTTGTTTGCATTCTTTGATAATACACAATTTGACCTTTGATAATACACAATATGACTTTGATTATGAACTTCCTAACATTGCTCCCTAAACTTTGATACCAAATATGAGTTGGGAATTTCAGTTGGAGGAGCCTGTGAACTCCGATTGTAGTTCTGTGAGGCTCCTCTGAGCATCGAGGTCACTGCGCACTATCATGAATATTTTCTGATATGAGATAGCGACTGATTGGAAGTGAATCGAGCTCTTCACAATTAGCCTATGCGTAAACCCAGGCCTTCTAAAAGAAGAAAAGAGCCTTCTTTCAGAATGGGAAAGTGATTTTTCGTCCTCTAAAGGCCAGGACAGCTGTGATTCGGACAATGACTATAAACCACCGTAGATTCTTCATTTTTGTTCAACAGTTATGTTATGCTGTTGTATGTTATTTTCGTGTTGATGATATATTTTATCAGTTAAGAAACCTGTGATCAACAAACAGGAAAAGTAACGTAAAAAGATTTAATTGAGGACATCACTGGTCACATGTGCCATATATTTTCAACTGTCTCGTTCCTCAATGACAAAATACTACCCTGGTCCATGAGCTTAAAAACAATCGAAAGTGTGGAAAATAATTGAAAAATATATTCAAAACACAAACAAAATTGCAAAAAATGTAGATTTGATGGCGTTATCACTCCCATAACTCAAAATACAAAAATAAGATAATTTAAAAGGGCGAGATTTTATCAAAAAAGAGCAATACATAAATTTTTAATTGATGACGTCAAAGGTGACGTGTTTAGTATATTGCCTACAAATCTTCATCTGAATAGAAAATTATCCTCGTGGTTTATAACCCCAAGAACAATCTTTAGTAAGTAAAAAGGTTGTAAAATGTGTTAAAAACACAAATAAAATGGCTAAAAATGTCTATTTGATGACGTCATCAGCCACGATCAAACCGAGACGATCTCGCAAAGGCCCATGGGCTTATTTTGTTCCCTATACCTGAAAATACCAAAATCGACTTTAAAACAAAAAGTTACCCAATTTGTTAGATTGTAGTGGTATGTGCCCTGTCTAAAAGGCTCAACATCACAATGGCTGGCGAGAATTTGATATAAAGTATTACAAAATGTTAGGACGGTACTCGCCGCAAAATTGTTATGCTGTATATAAAACAAAATTTTTTTGATAAGTGCTTTCATGGAAAATTTCCAATTTCATTTTATACGAAAAATTTCCAAATCGTCCCAAAATTACAGAAAAGCGTTGTGTCTCAAAATATTTTGTGGTTACAGTGGCGGATCCAGACTACCCCTAATACCGCTCGAGCGGTAGTCAGATTTGCTAAAACTACGTTTCATAGGAATGTAATTAAAACATCTCTTTTTGCAGTTGTGGCATTTTTAATTGCTCAATGATATGGTCGTTTTTATAGGTGGTTTTATTTTGATACAAGGGAATTGACAGGACAGCATATGAGCATGGTTATACTGTTTAAATAGCATTATAGACATTTAATTATAAATATTAACGATAATAATTAGCGACGTTTTGATGTCATCTTAACATCATTTTCAAGCTAAATGAAATAAAAGACGTTGTTTGTATATATAGAAAAA
>JAYJMH010080873.1:0-10154 GCA_036873815.1 Phacellophora camtschatica | reverse complement strand
GAACAACATTGAACAACATCCAACATCATTCAACATGACTTTCCAAATGTTCAACGTTGTTCAATGAAATGTTCAATGTCGATCCCGATGTTTTTTCTGGTTTTTTGAACACAGCCCGCCTTCAGCTTCAGCTTTTACTTTGAAATTGTGGTCTCATGTGCTTGGGAGAATCCACACAAGTTACTTGACGAATATTCCGACTCGCCGAATGACTACGAGCACTTTGAAGCACCTTTGTGCATGCATTTTGTGCATTCAAAGGAGCAATGTGCATACAAATTTCAACCAAATAGATTACCAAACTCACACGAGAGTTATTTAAAATAAATAAATTGAATTTAGGGACATAGTGCCATAGTGCTAAGAGCAACTTAGGGTTGGTCTTAGCAAATTGAACTTTCACAAGTTCAAGCACGATTTTAGGGATACCATCAACCCAATAGAGAATACGGAACACTTTTTGTTGCTTTGCCCTTCCTTTCAGGTTCAACGCCGAAATCTTCATGCTCGAGTTTTAGCATTACTACGACCACTTGGATATGTTAATATTCCAAACGATGTCTTAACGCAACTTTTATTATATGGTGGCAAAGTCTTTCCCAATGACCTTAACAAAAATATTCTCGAATTGACTCCGGAATTCATCCAAAAATTCTTCAGTGACCCCAAAAGCCTCAGCAACCTCAAAGCCTTCCGAGACCCCACAATTATCAGCCGAAAATCCCCCAAACAAGACCCTGTCCACAAGAAGAGGGAAGAGCAAAAAACGGAGTAGAAATGAGACTTTCTTGAAAGTTGTGGTGTAATTCAGAAGCAACAAGAAAGAGCAGATGAGCTTTACTTCCAGAGAGAGCAAGACAGGCAACAAAAAGAAATGGAGATTGAGGTGAAAAGAACAACAGAAGAGCGGGAACATGAAATGATGATGATGCAAATGATGGGGAACATGCTTACCCAGATGGCTGCATCATTTAACAACTTTTCAGCCCCCATGTCAAATATTCCCCAGGAACATCATTTTCAGTCCAGACAAATGAATCAGCAAGGAGCATCATATAACGGTAATCAGAGAGATGAAGAGGACAAAGAACTATTTGAAAGTGAAAATTATTATACAAACTTACAAACAAAAAACTAAAAGAAACTAAGCATTTAAAGATGTATAGATTCAAATCTAACAAGCTAATTTTAGCATACAAATTTTTACAAATAACACATTCAGGGCCGTTTCCCAAGAAAGTTTGTTAGGGGGGTGTAGGCTCTAATGTACTGAGTAATTTTTGACTTAACACTAAACTATATCAAACAGAATAATATTAACTTTTGCCAAAAATTAAATTTTACTGACTATATCGCCAAAAAAAACTCTTTGGTCAAAGCCCCAAAAGTGTAAGACACTTTCACTGGTTAATGGCAAATTGCTAAAAAACTTTTCAATTTTTGATTTTACATTTTCTGGGCAAATAACACTACAAAAACATATTTCTGACCTGATTGACAGAACACCATGTTGTATTTAATTAATTACAGTACAATGATTTTGGTTGATCAATTTCTAACTTGTTTTGCAATGTTTTTGATAATTTATGTACATTTTTTTAAATGTACACATAAGAAACTGTTAGGAAACTTATACTGGTAAAATGTGGTCAAAAATAGCCTAAAATTAAAAAACTTTGACTAGTGAGGCTTGAGCTATAGGTTTCTTACATAAAAAAAATGTAACTACACATTAACTTCTGGGGGTTTATAGTTGTGGTATATTTCAATGAGTGGGTAATATTTTTACCTCAACATTACTTGGTGTGGCCTATACTGTATAATCAATATTGGCTTAAACTACTTAATTAAACATTTTTGGTATAGATGTATACATATTGGTAGTAATTTGTTGAAGATATGGGTCTGAAAGGCCTGTTCCAAGTTTGAAATATTCAATGTATATTCATGGCGGCTTATCTTCGCTCACTATACAATGTCGTGAAAACTTAGCGCATGCTATTTTTAGTCTTTTTTGATCCCAAAATTTTCCAAAAAATGCATGAAAGTTATACGCCCTGACTATACATACTTTTCATCTGTTTCTTGGCAATACAAAATAAATGCATTACGAATGTTTTCCAAATTTTTTGTAGCATTATTTTCACCATTGGCTGTTTCTGTTTCATTAAGGAGCTCTGGGTCAAATTTCTCAGAAAACATCTCACAAATATTGTGCAGTAAACAGCATGTGGCAACGACAGAGGTCATTTTTTCAGTGCCAGCTTCATTTTGCTTTAGCAAACATCGCTATCTCCCTTTCAGTCTCCCAAAAGCATTTTCCACTACCATTCGGGCTCTGCTGAGTCTGTAATTAAAATGCGATTTCTCACCAGGAAGTTTGAAATTTTCCTATTATCTGGGAATGGCTTCATGACCCAGTTGAGGAGAGGGTAGGCAGCATCTGCGATAATGCACAATGGAACCTTGACACCATTAATCATGGTGGCTTTATTTTCTGGAAATAAGGTACCTTCCATGCCTTTTGAAAAAATCTTGGAATTTGAAAAAACATTTGCATCATGTACTTTTCTTGGCCAGCCAGCATTATAATCAATAAATTTATAGCTGCTATCCACAACAGCCTGTAAAATTATTGGGTACCATCCTTTTCTGTTGTAGTAGTCTGCATGAAAATCTGTTGGAGCTTTCATTGGGATGTGGGATCCATCAATTGCACCAACACACTGTGGAAATCCCCATTTATCCCTAAATTTCTTGACATTGTTTTCAAGTTCTTTCTCTACAGGGACCTTGATGTACTTTGGCAGCAGTACATCGGCAACTGAATTACAAAACTCATTGACAATATCACACACACTTGCCTGTGATACATACACCAAAAAGATGGCCAATTGTTCTGTAATCAGTATTTGCTGCAACCCACCTTCTAATACTAATGGCTTTCCTCATAGTTGTGTTTTCTCTGTGTAGAAAGGGATACAGCAGCTCCTCACACAGGAAATAAAAAGTTCTTCTCTTGTCTTCTCCCCATTCTGAAGTTTTTTACCCAGTCTTGTTTTTCAAAAGTTCCCTCAACAATACTATCCCACCAATTTTCGCTTCTTTTTTTACACAACATTAATCTACCAACAGCTGAACGCTGCCACAAGACATTTGCCAAACAAGGTTTTTCTATCATAAGTTGGGCCTGACGTGATCTTGATTTTAAATAAGCCTCAATGCGATTTTGTGTAGATACTCGATTCCTAATAAGTAGAAAATAAACATGAATTGATTCTTAAATTATTTGAGAATGCAATCAACTGATATTTAAAAAGAAGAAAAAAGAAGAAATTTCCAACGTTTTACCAAAATACTAATTAGCTCATGATGCCTTATGTATTTGAGAAATATTACTAAAAATATTATCCTCTACTTTTTCCGTTTTAAGTTTTAAGATAAATTAAAGATAAAGCTAAAACTTCGTAATTAAGGCTACCGTCAAAAATGTATGTTACAAATGTAAATAAAACTAATTAGTGAATTTTTTTTAAATAAAATCAATGAAAATTTGTGAACAGCTAGCAAAATTTTTTTGAGCAGCTAAAGAATTAGTTCCTAATCATATTACTTAAATAATTGATCATAAGCATGTCCTAACGACTAGACCATGTCCTATGCACTTTACAGGTTCAAAATATCATATTTCATATTTCTTCATATTTCAAATTTCATATTTGAACAATCGAACTAAAAATCTACAAATTTTTTAATTCAAATAAAGTTAATTACGAGACAACAAAATCAAAACTTTTAGACAACAAAATCAAAAGCGATCTATCTAATAATAAGAATAAATATTACATTGAACCGTTGCAATACTAACGAAATTTGCAAACTGATGCCTCTACGGTGGAGCCCTCAGCTTTCAGACTTCAGACATTTGAAAGCTTTCTAAGCATGAAAATTACTGCAAGAATTTCAGATAATAAACTCGCTACACCAATAATGGAAAGAGTGGAGTAAAGCGTATGTGGGAATGTTTTCAAATTCTTTAAAAAAAATTCACCAGTATACTTTCGGATGTGTTTCACCCTTCCATCCCTATTTAAACTACTATTCTCTTTCGTGAGAACAACATAGGCCAAAAATGCTTATCGTACATGGACTCAAAATTATGAACTTACATGCAGATGGGAATTTGATAAACCGATAATTATAATTTTGTTTTTTTTTTTATTTTTAGCTAAAAGAAAAATTATTGTTGTTTCCCAACACACTTTTAGAAGGGACCATCACGTAGTTACGGACACCTCAATCTTTCTGATGTTATCCCCGTCACTCTACTTAGAGGTTTTGCGATTTTTATATTTTTTTTTATTAATTCTGTGATTTTGATACCGTGTAAATGCTCTACAACTTTATTTTATTTTTAACCGTTGTAACTTTTTAATGGCCATATGATACTTACTTACTTGAAATCATTCAAAGTCACTTCAAAGTTAGAATTTCTAGAAATTTATTCAGTAAATTAATTTTATCAGATGGTTTATTTATCCGGTTGGCTTTTTGATAGCATTTACAAATCATCAGGAATTTATCTGGTATATAAATTTTTCCGGGTTTTGTTATTAAAAGTCTGAAATCTGAGAAGAAATCAATCAAAAAATACCAATTGAAGGGAAACACAAAGAGGAAATTGTTTCATGTTTGCTCTTTTTCTACCGTTCCACTATTTTTAGATTGTTTATTTTTATTTTAAACGAAATAAGAAATAAATTTTAGATAAATTCTAGAATAGTGAGTAAGTTCCATTCTTTGTATTTTAATCAAACAAATGAGAAACAATTTTCTACTAAATGTTCCTTCAATTAGCAGCACAACCAGTAGTAGCTTCTTTTTCAAGCATATAAACATAATTTGTAATAATATTCTAATTTTTCAAAACATTTTCTAGACTTTATTGTAATGCACGGATTTTTTTTATATTGTGATTTGACTGCTTGAAAATCTTTACGTGTTATTCGTGCATGATTGGATTTAAAAAAGTATAAATTGAATATTCTTAAAACAGCTTAGTATATTGAACTGATTTCAACTGGAGTTGACAAGCATAGCAGCTACAGCAAAGACTGATAAAGAAAAGTAAGGTATGGCATTTTTGTTGTTTTTAGTTTTAAAATACTATATCGGAATTTAAAAAAAAATCTTACTTGAGACAAGACATATAAACTTTATCATTGAGTCAATGACATTAAATTGCACCAAAGTACAATTGCTGGCCGAAAGCGGCAAAAAGTCAATGGTGTATTTTGCAATCAAATGGAACTAAGCTGAAGATTATTCTTCAAGATATGGTTTAAAATTTTTCATGGCTATGGCAATCATCTTAATTTTAAATTAACAACTAACTAATATGACAATAGTGGCCAAACATTATGACTAAAACAACATGGGTAGCTATAACTAGCCTTAAATTGCAACTATGATAAAATAAAACACAACTAGTTATATCTGTCTGGAGTAAAATAAAACTCCTAAGCCCCATTTATACTACATAACATTTTTGACACGGCACGGATAACATTTGGTATTAGTACTAGAAAATCGGTTCTCTGTGGTTACACTACGAGTTTTATCTTTGCCGTGCCGGTATTTTTGGTACGCGTACAATTTCCACTCGTGATTGGACTACCTCGCCCTTTAAACCAGCAAGGATGAACTTGAATTTTGGTACGGCTACAAGTTTATCTGTGCCTCGCCTCCAGAACATTTACGTTTAAATAGCACTTTAGTTTAAAAATTAAAGTGTAAATAAAGGTTTTACTATATCCATGTATATGTTTACATTATAGGTATGCCTTTAATGATAAAAATGATTAACTGCTTCTATAAATCAACAAGATAAAAATTTTCAAACCACAAACCCGATATATAGCACTTTTCTGTTATTTAAAAAACGTTTAAATATACAGTGTCATTATATTTTGTATTAACACATCAATTAAAAAAGGAAAATCATTTAAATTTCTAAATTATGTCAGTTACACTGTTACAAGGCTTGCAAAGTTTACAAAATTATAGAACTTTGCCAAAGTTAAATTTTATTTATCGATTAGAATGATGTTTTTTTGCATAGTACCATAGAGCCCAAAGGTCAAGTTATTAAAAAACATACAAATTTGCGAAATAACTTACTGGAAAAAAATTGATAGTTTATTTAACATGATAAACATATTATGAAAAATTTTATATTCCCGAATGTGCTCTCTGTTGCCCACCCTGTTGTCGAAATTTTCGAGATAATCGTCACTTTGTCGGAAATGTTTTAAAAAATATTTTCGAATAAATTTGAGTTAAACTCGAAGCGCTAACTTTGATCAAAGCTGTTACCCTTTTTTAGACATCCGGTATTGTGGACCATGTTTATTCTGCTTTAAGGAAAGCGTTAAAACCTTGTGCAACTCATTATCTCTGTTAATACCTTATCTCTGTTAATGCCTTGAAATCTCGTCAAGGCTTTCGAAAGGCTGCACAGATGGAAGGAAAAATCATTTCTCCTTGTGGAAATTTGAATACGGTCATTCACTAATTATGCACACAGTTTACACAAAGTGAACTCAATTCTTTTTTCTTGAATATATAGATATTTTTGTAAATACAAGCTTCTTGAATTGCCGTTAATTGCAGATGAGTTCCCCAAACCTGCCAAAAACAAAATTTGGCCATAATGAAAATTGTATAAATAAGATAATTATTTACCAATGCCAATTAATTTCTTTAAAAAATATTAAACCAGCAACATTTGCGAGGAAGATTTTAGAAAATTGAGAGAGAGGTCTCCCAATTTTTCAAGAATACTCCTCCGCAGAAGGTTTTTGTAATATACTCGTTTTACTGACTGAAGAGACAGACTGGGAGCAAATATATGTGGCAAATGAAAGGAATAATAATTGATAGGAGTTACATCCTCCGTTAACAACAATAATTAATTATGCAAATTAGTCGTTTATGGGTGTTTTAGTGACTAAAGGGGTTCTTGTTGCAAATGGTGTCACCGAGCTGTCAATCCTTTTGTTTTACGCTCTACCATTTGTCGGGACCTTCTGTTCGTTTGTCCAACAGCGGCAGCTGCAACACGTGATGAGGATTTAATTGGCAGCTTAACATGTATGAATAGTGCCGCCTGATAACCTTCTTCATCACTTTATCAATATCTCGCTTGTATTTGGTTCACAAAATATTAAGATTTTCCCTCCTATCCCACCTTGGTCTCTGTTTGAGTATTTGTTAATTTCGTGTTATTTATAATTACAAGTTAGCATCGTTTAATAATTTTTTTTTTGGAATTATATATTTCATATTTGCAATGATTTAGTCGTATCTTGTAGGAACATTAATTAACATCACTGATTTTCATTCTTGCATCACATAACCTTTAGTATAATAGTAGACCATTGCACAAGTCGTAGTATTTATAATTAATTTTTGTTCACGACTTTTTCCTTTCTCGAAAAAAGATTCCTTACTCAGAAAAACAACGAGAATTTGAACATTTTAATTTTACCACAGGTTGTTATTGAGAACGAAGTGTTTCAGTGGTTAGGAAGTGCGTAGTTGCAACACTTCGTCCTCAAAAACAACTCAGAAAAATTATAAATATTTTACAAAAGAAATATCCAATATTTTCTACAAGGATTGCTCGAGTTGTAGGCGGAGAAGAGAAGTTGGTTAGCCTCATAGCTTCTGTCGCTCATTCATGAATTAGAAAGTCTGAAACCAGAACTTGCATGATCCGCCGTGACTTCCAACACTAGAGAGAGGACAAGCTGGCCAGTATGAGTTTCTAAATAATTGATTTACTGGTAAGCCTCATCATCTTTCGACTCCCCCCTGGCACCGATGACAGTTCAATTTCCACAAAATGTATGGAGATAGTGTAATTAGAAAGAAACGTTGCCATTTTGGAGGTTATTCACTTTGAGGTCAATGCAGCAATATGTTTATTTGAAAGAGAACACAGTTGAAATTAATAAATTTAAAGATAAATCTCAGCTGGAACATTTGTTTCAAAACGCTGTTATATGAAGTCTTGTTACATGAAGTTTTATATGCGCTGTTACATGAAGTCTGATTTGCACTCCATTAGAAAGGCCGCCTGCGTTTAGTATAGCAATTAACATATTTGCGACATTAGAGTAGAAAATTCCACAAAAGATGGCGGCAGAAAAAACTCCCAAGATGTATAATTGCATTCGATGATCGAATGCCAGATAACTTGTTCCGAAGTCCTTATACATTTCAGAGATAAAAATAAAGTTCTTATTATAACTGATAAAAAGGTTGTTGATTGTTTAAAATGGCAGCCAATTTCACCCATGTAATGTGTAGAGTGCCTATATGCATGCGCGAGATTTTTCCTTTTTTATTATTTTGGCTTAGGAATTATTTAAAATAATTAGAGATTTTTCTGATATATATATATATATATATTTAAAAATTGTCATACAAAACTTCCTTTGTTTTCATTCAAGTACTTCATCCTCTGAAAAATATGTTAAAATAACATATAATTTCAAAATCAACAATGGTTTCAGTAGCAATAATTCCGTTTCTTTCCAGGTTTAGAAAGCAAGCATAAAATATAAGATGCGTCTTCTTCTGCTGACCTGTCTGATGGTGCTGCAAATATGCATAGCGCTTTCACAACCTACAAGAAAAATGGAAAAGTTTCTGAAAAGAGAAACAGAGAAACCGTTGCAATCTGGCAAAGAATATTTTAATTCTGTGGATTCGCTGAAAATAGACGAAAAAAGTCGATCACTTTTACTTTCTCTCCTTAAGGCCCTTAAAAATGTCACGAGAACAAAACGAATCAGAAGAACATTGAAATGCATAAAGTGGAACAAATGGGGAAGATGCATCAAACAAGTAGCGTATTGGATTCATTATGGTTGAACAGTAAATTCACAAAAGGTTTAAGTAAGGATATTACTTCAAAATTGCAGAAGTTGTAGAAAAAACTAAAGTATGACATGTATTAAATTGGCAAATCATCTTAGTTCGTATATACAATGTAGTTAAAATATGTATATACAGTATGAATATGCACCAATCTGATAACTGATGTTATTCTATTTAAAGTATGACTTATATTAAATTGGCAAATCATCTTAGTTCGTATATACAATGTAGTTGTATGAATATGAACCAATCTGATACCTGATGTTATTCTATTTTTGTTTCTGTACTTTTTAAAGATGCAACAAAAATGGCGGGCAAAATTTTCACTTGAAAAGTTCGTTAAATTGAAGAGCTTGAAACATTTAAACAATCTATTACGCCCCTGGGACATACTTCATGGTCAGTGGACAATAAAAAGAGACAACTATAAGTCAGATGCAGTTTTGGCAGCCATACCTGGTGACACTAACAAACCCATATCTATTATCCAATCCAAACTATATTATATAAATTATTTGTTCATAACCGTGTATTTGGGGTATTACCAAAAAGCGCAGCTAGTTATTCTCATATTTTACACCCCAGTAATATTTTCTACTTTCCCACAATTCCAATGATATCACCTAGTTTCTTTGATTACGATTAATTATGCCAAGAAAATGAATATCTTCATTGATTGCGATTAATTATAAATAATTGATGATCAATTTGGATCAGTAAATAATATCTACGTAACAAATTAGCCGCAACCTGCAGCCAATATACAAACCAAAGCCAGCGAACATATGACTTTTCGATACTATTTTTGGATTTGTCTATCATTTCTTTCGGAGTATGGATATAGTGCTGGAAAATATTAATAGACTAACATCTAAGATCTTTAATCAGCCAATCCGGAATGTCCATAGCGGCTGCAGCGGTGGAGGCTCCAATTCGGAAGAGGAAGGAGTGACTGCAGTGGTGGCGGCTCCAATTCTGAAGCAATGAGACGAGTAACTGCTATTATTTAGTATTTCAGATGGAAGGAGTTACTGCAGCAAATACCCTTCACTTCAGTGGGTGTTATGGAACTAGACTTGTTGCCCGAGTCTCGATTCGCTATGCCAGATCTGATAACCGCTGCATCTGATAACTCGTTAACTTATTGTTCAAAAACTGGTCACTTTTAGCAGCCTCTTTTTGATAATTATTGGTCCGCAAAATATTAG
>JAYJMH010080862.1:0-10154 GCA_036873815.1 Phacellophora camtschatica | reverse complement strand
AAAATTTCGTTTGTGCCGACAGATAAAGTATTGGGGGGTACAACGCCCCCCGTACCCCCCTATGGGGACGCCCCTGGGTGGAGAAAATCTTGGCGTGGAAAGGTGAGAGTGACTTTGGTTTTCCGAGATTTTGATAGATCTCAGTATTAATTTCAAAAGTAATGGAAGAATCGTAAATGCAATTAAACTAATTAATGCACAGGCAAAAAACCCAAACAATGCAATGAGATTCCAAATTCCAAAGCAAGAGCAAATAATATGCCCCTAGCCAGATCTGAGATTCTGTTGCTTAAATGGTCATGCCTGCCTACCAGTTTTGACGTATGGAGTAGAAGTCTGGAGATTTGAAAATTTAAGATGAATGTTCGAAGATCAACTCCAAAATACAGTATATGATATATGGTGAATTGGGGCGCTTGATGTTATATAAATCGATTACGATCAAGGTAAGCTGATAAGTCTGAATATCAGTATTACACGTTTTTGATTCTTGAATTGTATTCTGCCATCTGCCACCAAAGTTCAGTATTGGCTATGGTTTACTAAACTTTATACATCTACATTTCTACGTACCTATATTTTTGGCCCTTTATTGCCCCATTATTGTCAAAGTTTATAGCAATGGAAAGATTCGAAGTTTGTTTGCAAAGGATTTGAGGTCCAAGTCAAAGCCATCATACATGACTGTTTTATGTTAGAACAGTCTTCGATCACGGACGTAACGAAAAAAAATTATCATGAAACCAAAGTTTGGTGGCAGAATCCATTCCGAGAATCAAAAATGCAACATCTCTAAAATTTAATTTATTTTCATAAAGATTACACCAGACTCTCCTCACAGCAATCCGAACGCAACAACAACATCAAACCACAGTTTTGTGTCCTGTGACTTGACAACTTGTAGCTAAGCAGTCTGACAGTCGTGTTTGTGTTAGATGGTAGTATTTTGCTAAATTTATCACTTGGTTGGCTGGTGTCTTCAAAAGCTGCTTTTTAATTTCATCAATTAGCATAGAAGTTAACAAAACCAGGTAGGTGCTATTCCCCGCACAATCTTCGAGAGAACAAAGGGGCCTACTGCAAAAAACTAAGAATGCGGTCTGGGCAATAGGCAACCCTGGAAATTCCAGCCCTACAAAAATTTTCATAAATTTCGTTTGCCTTGCAATCCAGGCCTTCAATTTTTCCCTGATTCCTATATCTTGTTGAGTATAAAACGGTCTCACAGAGGAAAACCTACTAACATGGTCAACAAATAAACTGCTTCTTATCCCCTTCTTATATGTCTTGTTCAATTCTTACCCTGACCATCCCCCCGGGCAGCCCGGGGGTCAACACAAATTTCATGCACAAATGGCCGGGGAAATTTTTTTAGCGAATGCCCAGGGGCCGGGAACTGAGAAAAGGCACATTCCCAGTAACTATAAGCAAAAGCATTTAGTATTGTCAAATTTAAAAATTAATAGTCAAATGCCCAAAAAAAAAATTAACTCTCAATGTCTCGATATTGACTATGCTAAAACATATACTGTAGTGTAGGTATATACATAAATAATATATGGGAGATGAAAAAACATCTACGCATTATATATAGTAAATTTTTCACTGTAACAAACACACAAACTAGAAGAATGAAAATAAAATTTGGAAAAAGGATCCAAATTTGAATGTAACTCATTTGCATTGAAATTAATTCAGATTTGGATTTTTATCAAACTTTTTTTCGTGATAATTTTTTGAATTGCCATAAAATTTAATATTGAATATGTATTCGTATGACAGAGTGAAAAAGATACAAACAAGAGAACACAACAAATAATTCTGCAAATATGATGAAGCATTTGGCTCTTGTGGATAAATTAACAGTGGAGACATCACATGGAGCATGTGAAATTCATCTTAACTTTGGAAGTGTAACAAAATTGGAGAAAAATAGGAAAGTCAATGTTCTTGTTGTTTCTGCATTTCAAAGTATGTAGTATTTAATTTGCTTTGGCCCAAGTTAGAATCTTTATGATGCGCACTAATTAAATTTGGTACATGTTTTAAATTTTGATATGCAATTTGAAGATTTAAAAATTTTTGTATGTTGTGCATAAATGTACACAAAGCGTGAACAGTTTCACTATTTTTTTTACAATTGTCAAGCTTTTGTGGTTAAGGATAGTGCAAAAATTGTAAACTCATGTTTTGTGGTTAAGGGTGTGCAAAAATTGTAAACTCATGTTTTGTGGTTAATGATAGTGCAAAAATTGTAAACTCATGTTTTGTGGTTAAGGGTGTGCAAAAATTGTAAACTCATGTTTTGTGGTTAAGGGTGTGCAAAAATTGTAAACTCATGTTAGAATTGGCAATTTTTATTACCAAAACCACAAATTGTGAAAGAGCAAACATGCAGTTCCCCATTAATCCCCCCCTTATATTAATGCATGTATTTTTAATGTATTTTATTTTTAAATATTGTAATAAGACAGATGGACCTTAATAAGTAGCATATGTTTATATGAAAAAATGAATGTTCTGAATAAGAAATATTTTTTTAATATCAGTAAAAAAAATTTAATTTACTGTCCTGAACAACTTTTTTTTTAATTGTTTAAATATTTGCAAAAAATTAAAAAAAATAAAATCTACTAAAGATTTTTATTTGCAAAACATAGGCAAAATATTTGACTTGTTCATCATCATCATCATCATCATCAAACTCTGTTTTTAGGAAGCTGAAATAATGAATTGCACCCTCTGTTTTTGAAGATTTTGTAAAAATTATCTTAAACTGGGTAAAACTAGATTAGTTTAAAAAGCCTTGGTTTATCATATTCAATTTGCTTGTTTTGTGTGAAATAAGACAGTCGGTGTTCAGATATGAACCAAAAGGCAATTAGATTAGCCTACTATAAGTAATTTTTACAAAAAATTCCAAAATGGAGCATGCAAACCATTTTATTGAAGACACCTAAAATGGTTTAGATTTGCTAGAACAATGCTGCAAGGTGTTAGTGTTATGCAATTCAAAAAAATATTTTGTCCCCAAAAAATGGTAACAGGTTAGACCAAGGCTAGTGATGAGAATATCACTCAAATCTGTCAAAATATTTTTTTGAGTAACCCTCAGTAGTTTTCTTGAAAATAAAAATCTGGTCTGTTGATATTGGTCATTTGAAAATTGAGATATTAACATTTAAAGTTCAAGTTTGCCTCATATTTTGTTTTTGAAAACACTTCAAAACTGATCGATCCGAAAAAGAATCTTGAAAATCAGGTGACATGCTTGACAAACAATTTTTGAAAACTGAAATAGCTGGTTTCATTTTGCACTGCTAGCCTTGATTGAAGCTGATTTTCTTCCTGGGACACCTGGTATGTATGTAATAAGAGCTCCATATACCAGCAAATTAGTTAAAATGAAAAAATTAGTCAAATGCAAGATAATGCATACATGAAGGGTCATGATCAAGAGAAAACAGACATGATCAATCAATATTTATCAGTAAGGAAATTTTTTTAGATTAATGTACCGTTTGTAAATATTGTTTTTCTGCTTCTCTATTTTTCAGATAGCTATCCTTCAAATCCAGCTTCTGTTATTGGAGCACTGGAAAAGGATTTGAAAATTAGTGTTAAGCAGCTAGCCCAGGACAAAGAAAAAGACTTGAGAAAATCATTCTCCTGTTGGTGGTCAAAGCCATTACCTGAAAAACACAGCTTTGAAAGAATTTTATGCTGTGAAGAAAGCTTTAAGAAAGAAGTGAGATCACCTGTTGTTGTCAGTGAGGTTTTTAGAGCTTTGATTTCAATGAGTAATGAATCTGATATAAAAGTTATGATGCCATTGTTAGCTGCCAGAGACAAGGTATTTCAAAATTATTTTTATTATTCAGGGTTATGGGATCATTGGAACAAATATTTTACAATATCTTATTACTTGTCATGATTCTCCTTTTAGAGTTCAAAATATGGCTTAATTGCATAATCGATCATTCGTAACTTTTTACAATTAATATTAATGCTACAGGGATACAGTCATCAAATGATGCTCAAATTAATGATTGAAGCTGCAATTCATTGGATGCGCATTGGTTTACCTCTCAGAGTTCTTGAAATAGTTGTTTACGCAAATTATGAACATGAAATAAAGGAAAACAATCTGCTGTCATATTTTAAAGACATAAAAGAGAAATGGCAAGAAGAGTTTCGAAAAGAGCATGAACAACCAAAAGTATGTAACAATGTTTTATTTAAATTTTATTGTATTTTTGGATAACGGATTTGCTTTTTAAAGGCGTCATGTTATGGAATTGTTCACTTCAATGGACATTTGACAGCAGATTTAGTGTTAAAATCACGGTATGATATACAGAAGATATCCTTAATATTGTGCAGGGAACATCAACTATCAAGATCAACTGTCAAGCTCTGTTGTTGTTTTTTTGTCGACTCGTTAATGATTTGTGAATCATATAGTGTTAATGATCATAACAATTATAAACGCATAACGTTTTTCATTTGTTATAACCATTAACACTACTACATTGGGTCTAACATTCATTTATCAATTTAGCTTGAAGACATACTCTTGTAAGGGACACATCATGCATTACGCTTTTCGATGGACTTTTTTCAAATTGTAAATGGAAACATTTCATTTGCTGAAATTATGAGGCAACGAAGTTGTTTTTGAAACATAGGATTTTTTTGGGCATTAACCGCATGATCTTTATATCGTCATCGCCAACAAGAACTCTACGAAACAAGAAGGAAAAGTTCTGGGAAATCTTTTTTATCATTTCATCAAAATTAAAACTACGGCAATGATAACGAATTTACAGCCAATATATCAATTTTATCGCCGCAACTTGTGTTTTATGGTTATATTTAGTACAGGTTTTAGTAGACAGTGCAAGTTAATTAAGATCATTTTAAAGAAAAATGCTATATTTTATTGGACATAAGAAAGTCACTATATGAAATTTCTTAATTTTAAATCGTTTTCGTGAAAAGCAACCTGAAAACTTTTGTGCTGGCTAAGGAAAAGGAGTTAATATATATTTAGCAACAGCAAAAGTCCTTATGCATTTGAGAACCTTTTATATTTGGTAGATTTTAAGTAAAATGTGTAAGGCTAATTTTCTGAGGGAATTGAGGCTAACTTTTTTATTTATTTATTTCTTTTGCATTATTTATTTTGGTGCCTTTGGTGCACGCAGTTGTTGTAAAAATACAGTAGAAAGAAACAAAATTTGATGAAACTAAATTGTAATAAAAAGATCTTCTAAATTCTAGAAGCACCCGATATCGTATGATGTCTACTTGTCGTATAGCGCGAAAGATAAGAAAATTGTGGAGTTGGTAATCAGAAGGCTGAAGGAAAGTTGTAGCAACATACGAATCTTTTCCGAACATCAGAATTTAAATCCCGAGGAATCATGGCAAGAAGAAGTTTACGAGGTAGGAAGGCTTTACGATTAGGCTCTTCATTCACACTGGTTTAGAGATGTGATTTTATCCACAGCCAATTTTGTTACTTTATAGGTTTTTCATGTATATGATAACTGTTGCAATTTGTGTCAGCTTTTGATTTGATATACCAACACTCCAAAATAAATGCTGGCTTCGTTTAGTCTGCTTGCAAACTCGACTGAATAGTTGAGACCTGGCTTTGTTTAGCCTGCTTGCAGACCCGACTGGTTTCTCACAAACATAGCTTCGTTTAGTTTTACTAAACTTTAGAGGAACGATATGGCAAAACAATTGAATTACAATATGGCTTAACAGCGAAATTACTATATGGCGTTACAATGAAATTTCGATATGCCTTAACAACGAAATTGTGATATGTCGTAACAATAAGTTTTGTTTTGATTCAGTATGAAGCTGTTTTTCCATTTGTACGATATTGTGTAACAGCTAAATTACGATATGGTGAAATGTAATGTAATGAATTACGGTATGACGTAGGAACGAAGTTACGGTATGGCAAAACAACTGAATACGAAATGGCTTAACAGCGAAATTATGATATGGCGTTACAATGGAATTGCGATATGCCTTAACAACGAAATTGTGCTATGGCGTAACAACGAAATTACGATATCGAGTAACTGCGAAATTGTGCTATGGCGTAACAATGAAATTACGATATGGAGTAACGATGAAATCACAATATGGCATAGCAACGAAATTACGATATTGCGTAACAATGAAATTACGATATTGTATGATACGTAATGGAATCTTTGAAAGTTTTTGCAGTTAGGCCATGCACTGAAACAAATTATCTGAAGCAGCAGCGAAAAATCCACGACTTGCCTCATCAAAAGTTGATACAGCTAGCATCCAAAATGATCTAGAAATAGGTGATAAATCAAGACAAACAAACGAATTAAAATATCTTGGCGTAAAACTTGATGATCAACTTTCTTGGTAAAATATGTTGGTGAAGTTAAACAAGAAATCATTAAATTTTGCTCAGTCTTTGCCAAACTTCGCCACTCAATACCAAAACAATGTTTAATGACTCTCTATGACTCCCTTGTAAAATAGGGTATGGGCTTGAAATATACGGAGCAGCTGCAAATAAATATATAAAAAACTGCAAGTTTTGCAAAACAGAATCCTCAAAATAATTCATTTTAGAGAATACAAATTCTCTACTAACAAAATTCATAAATTGTCTCTAACCTTAAAACTAGATGACATGTGCCATCAAAAGTATTAAAATGTATGCATCATGTAGTACACTTTAACAAAAAGCAACTTCCTGCTGTATTTCAAAACTATTTTGAAACAAATGCACACTCATATAATTATGAAACAAGACAAATGTATAACTATAATTTTACTGTCAAATGTATAACAAATGTATAACTATAATGGGATAAATTTATCGCTATATAATTAGTTTTTAGTTTTGTATAGTTAACCATTATGCACATTTCACTTACGTATAGCTAACTATTCATATAAGGCATTTGAAAATACGGCTCCTTGGACAAGAAACCGAGCAATTGTATTGGTTCTTGTTCGGTTATCAAAGACCTTATTTTTCAATGCCTCGTTGGGCCGGCTTTGCCTGAAAAACCAATGTCGAGGGAATGGCTTCTCTGTTAGGGGCTTCTCTGTTAGGGCCTGGGCAACAATATTGGATTTTATTTTCGAGTGTCATGTAATAAAGCCTTTATTAAACGTTTACTTGATCCACATGCTGGAAAATATTCTGACTACGGGCCAATATTGACCTCGTAATCATTTAATAACCACATATTATATACGTTATAGGTGATGTTATCTTGTGCTCGTGTCATTGCGATAATTAGTCCAAGATTCATGGCTGACACCGCTTGCATTGAGCAGTATAATATTGCACTTTGCTGTACTAGAAACATGCAGAGAGACTATTTGGCTCCATTTTATATTGATACTGTGGAGGATATGCCTACGTACATGTGTCTTATACAGTATTATGACTGCAGGTAAGTTTTTCCTAACATTGTTGATCATATGGACAGACATCTATACGAGGCTTGTACCCTACTTTTGGATTTTTTTAATTATTGAAATTTTGGCCCAAAAATGAATTATATGAAGATAAAACAGTTGAAAATAAAGCTCATACATTTCTGTTTCGGAGTCTAAATTTCCAAAGTGGATTCTAAATTTGGTGTCCAGTTTTTCTTTAGGGAGTATACTGTTTTGTTTGTTGTTCTGTTCCTTTAATAATCAAGATCAAATTCTACTTTCCTAGGCCCCTAGATGATGAGAAGATTTTTGAAGCATGCAAGATTGTTTCTGACTGGCTTCAGTCTCACCTTGCAGAAATTCAACACCTGTCATCTGAAATGCAGAAGATCCTTACTTTCGAAAAGTCCAAGGTCGAATCTAAGTATGATGTATTTATTTCGTATTCACATAACAATCCTGAGGCTGCTCAGAAGATTAAAGAGCATCTGTCGTTGTCGCGTCCAGATTGGAATGTATTTCATGACGTTTCAGAACTTAAGACGGGCACAACGTGGCAAGTTAAACTTTACAACAGCATTGGTATGTCAATGTTTCGATATTTACAGGGTGTTCCAAAAAACCTGTTCCCCTTTGGTTTGAAAAGTTCTGAAATGATTCAGTTGCATTTTTACGCCATGTTGATATGCTGATTCTTCGTGTTCATTGTGTTCGAGCACTAAAATTAGAAGATCATCAAACTCCCTATATTTCAAAGCAAGCCTAAGCTCGTAGATGGTATCAAACAGTGTCAAACAGAACTCTTTAATGTCATTCTTATCATTTTACCTCACCAACCAGTTGAAATATTTGACCTCACCGACCAGTTTTTTGGGACACCTTGTATATTGCAAAAGATTCTACGAAGTTCGGTTTTTTTAATTTTTATGCATTGTCATAACTTTTAAGTATTTTAAATTTTATACTTTTGAATATTTGGTGATATTTCAGAGGCCGTCAAAATTTTTTAATTCCTGGGAGCATTCAATTTTTTGGCAAAAAGTTCCTGCGAATTTCCCCAAAATTCACAGATTTGCCTTACTGGGAGTTATAGATGACTTTTTACTCCCATGAGATATTTGGTTGTCTCGTGGTTCAGATTCTTTAAATGAAACTTTACAAGCATTTTATTTGTGCTCATAGTGCTCATCATTTTCAAATTGCATAACATGATATTTATGGTACTTCGTTGCTATTTATATGCAATTTTTTTTCTTTTTCATAATTAAAGCCAAAATCATACTTTGTTCAGACTCTGTGGATTGTTCTTGTTTCCAAAACTTTTTTGCACAAAAATGCATCTTTAACCATGGGAACACTAATATTTTGTTATAAACATTTTTTTTTTACCTCCGTGGAGCAGGTCTTTAATTTTACGCCTTCGGAGGAGTACCTGCGGGGGAAAATTGTGAAACCTCTTCCTCCGAAAAATTTTTTTTTTGTAACAATGCTTTAACACGTGTTTTTGAAAACGCAAACATAAATGCACCGAAACAGCATTTGTATCAACAGCAATAAAATGTCAAAATTTAGCTATTTTTACTTGACCAATGCAACTACCTTTTTCGGAACTAAATACATACCAATTAACTTTTGGGGTTAAATATTCGTTTGGCAACGTCTTGATACGTAGATTTGTAAAAGTCCTCAAAGAGAATACTTGATGAAATGTCTTCTTACTTAGACGAAAATGTTTCCCAGTTAAATTGATAATTCGTTTCTGTAGAATCTTCTCGCATCGTTGTGGCCTTGCTTTCTCCATCATACATTCAATCTAAAGTTTGTCAAGAAGAGTACAATCTTGCGTTGGCGATGCAGTCGGATTATGCTTACGACACGAAGTTGGTTCCGATACTGATCGAAACGGTTGATCGACTGCCTACTTGGTGCCACGACAGCACTCCTGTTGACTGCAGGGGTATGAATGAAAAAGCGTTTGGAAAAGTTGTTGACCAGATAGAGCTACTTAACAGTATGTTTTTTGTGCATATTATTTACATTCTTAAGTTCAGAATATCTTTAAAAGTTTACCTCGTCTTTGAGTTATTTTATTCTAAATAAGAGAACAAACACCTTCACTTTAAAATTTTAGAAATTAGCCGATTGGAGAAATTATAAATTAAAATGTTTTGTATTCCTTGAATTTCATTATTATAAATTCGTATATAGTATTTGCTGTAAATTGCATCTAAACATGTCATAATATCTTAATTATTTTGTGCTTTGAAAGTTCGATCATTAAACAATCTATTTTTTGAAATATTTTATAAATGTACTTTAAATAATAATTTAAAAATGATAAAAATAAATTATCAGGCAGGTTAGGCCCGAAAATAAAATAATGTCCTGAAATTTTCAGCACATGAGGGGAGGGTTCCCATAAAGTAATATGGGCAATTCTGGGGTACGTTGCATAAGGCTGGAAGTAAAAGTAATCATCGTGAAATTGTGCGTCGACAGTTGATATAATTTCTGGAGATTCGAAAAAATGAAACATACCATTGTAATGGAATTAGAATTTTGAAAATGCTTTTTGAATTCGTAGAATAAAGCAGCTTATTGGTGATATTTCCAGCTAAGATTTTTATCCAGGAGAAGTCCTAAAAACCTTAACATATTTAACCCTAGTAATGTGTTTTTTACCTATTTTAATTGTA
>JAYJMH010080861.1:0-32600 GCA_036873815.1 Phacellophora camtschatica | reverse complement strand
TGTACTTTATAGTTATACTTTTGTCTTGTTTCATATTTATATGAGTGTGCATTTGTTTCAAAATAGTTTTGAAATACGGCAGGACGTCGCTTTTTGTTAAAGTGTACATGATGCATAAATTTTAATACTTTTGATTGGTGCATGTCATCTAGTTTTAAGGTTAGAGACAATTTCTGAATTTCGTTGGTAGAGAATGTATGTTCTTTAAAGTGAATTATTTTGAGGATTCTGTTTTGCAAAACTTGCAGTTCTTTGATATATTTATTTGCAGCCGATCCGTATATTTCAAGTCCAATCTGCTGAAGCTACTACATTGTGGCTTTGAGAAAGCCATGAACATAGGAGAAAGCCACGAATGTTGGCTTTCAATCAGTATAACTTAGGTTTTATTCAGTATGTTCTGGCAAACAAGGTATCAAACTTTAAGTTGAAGTCTCTTACATCAATATCTAGCAAAAATAGAATCCTCAGAACTAAAGCTCCTTCATAGCAGCTTTGCAAACATGAGGGCATTTTTAAGCCACTCGGCACATTTTCCCATTTACGAAAGGTTTAAAGAAAAACTTATCTGATCATTCTTAATTTAATTAAAACTGACATCCCAAATAAAAAAAACTCGGTTGAAGATTTATTGCAGAAAAGCTTTAAAGAGCATGTATATTTGTAATTTTCAATTTAAGCAAAATAACAAAATGCCTCAATCACCCAAAACCTCTGATTCTGACTTTGTCTGATTCTGATTGTAGTACCTACCCTAGATCTGCCTCGTTTTTAGATCCGATTGTAGTACCTATACTCTTGTATCATTTTTCTTCTCTTTCGTTGTTTAATTTGAAAATTTAAATAATCAACTATTTACATAGAAGTAGAAGAAAAATTACATAAAGAAATAAAACTGGATGCCTAATATTACAGGGTCATAACGTTTATGAAACAAAACCGAGACTGCAATAAAAATATGCGCTTTTTATACGAACAGCTCGCTCCAAACTAAGGATTGACGCTTTTTATCATTTTACCCCCATCTCAGCCTCAGATGTTTCTCCTTTCTGTAATTTGTCATTTTTCCTGAACAGTTTTGTTACATAGACAAGCTTGAATGCAAATGGAGTATCCAAAGGTACCATTTTCGTACTGTTAACTGTTATGTTGATTAGCACAGTATACATAAAGTAAAGATGACATGCAACTAATTATAACTTGTGGTTTTATGCAGATAATCGAGCATTTTTGTTAATCTAATTTTGTTGTTCTTCAAATCTGAGTCTGGCCTGGGGTGTTTCCTGTCTTTCTTATTTTTTGGCTATCAATTACTGATTATGGTTATACTCATAAAAAAAGCGTCACAAGAATGAAGATTTGGAATGAAACAGTATTTCGGCAGTTCTGTTGGGCAAAGCTGTAAAGTTAAACATACCTTATACTAATTATGAGTTCTTCCACAAACAAATTTAACAACCCCCAGCATTAATCTAATCCTTATAATAAACACAAGATTCAAAAGTCTTGTTTGATTTCTTGGTCGTGATCTCAAACATCCCTTGCACTTCCCCCAATTTCATCAAAGGCGATTATCCCTTTTAATGCCATTCAACTCTATCAAAATTCCACCATTTTTAAACGTTCCAAAATACGTCGACAGACATCGGCCGTAATTTGCCAATTTGATAAGTTAAGCTTGTCAGTAGATAAGCACGCCAGCTACAAATATTTGCTGGGCTTGTTTAGCCCAATTGCAAAGAGCTCATCTGTTCCGCTCCACGCATATACCAGCTTCATGTATGGTCCATATTAAAAGAATGCATCAATAAAGCGTTTCCGGTCGGTCAAATAGCATGAAGCATTACGAACATGTTACATACAAGTATCTTTGAAAAATATGTTTTCCAGCACCGTCATTCAAGGATCATGGTCAATTGTAAAAGTGTCAGTCGATTTTGGAACAAAGAAGAGATTGTCAGTCCTTGCAATTGGCATAAGCTCATCTTTGAGTAAGCAATAAGTGCGAAATAGCCGCCATTTTTATTTCCAGACATTGATTCTTGAACAGTTGCCTCGCTAACAATTGAAGTGATCAATCAAGATTGCCGCGTGTTGTGTCAGAGTTGCTCGGGTCGTCACTCATTCAAATCCCTTGAAAAAGTCTCATTGTACGCAGCGGACCTGATCGAATTGCTCGCAGATATAAGAAGAGAACCTGAAAGAGCGGACAGGGCAATACACATATGGTACAATTTCTCGAAAAGTAGGAGAAAACATGTTATTGATCAAAGCGTGGTTTCATACTCTTCTGGTTGGGAGTTTTATCTCTTTAACTCAAACATATTGGTGGTACGTAATTAAATTTTTCGGTTTTAAAACATATGATTGCGTCCTTCATTGCTCCGGAAAAAAATAACTTCCTTGCTGCATATAATAGCTTACGGAATGGTAAGTACGCCGACGATATATTGGATCTTTGGCAGTAATTGGTTTTGAGGTAATTAGCTTTACGACGACCAAGAAACTACTTGTGTTAAATTCACGTTCCGTTGGCCTTGCCATTTCGTTTTAGTCTTGAGTTTAATTACAAAAAATACACAATAAAACGAAGAAAAGCAATAAAACGTATAGAATTCCCGCTTTTAGGTATCTCGAAGTAATTGAAAGAGTGTGGGATTGCTGATTTAATTCTCTGGTTTTCGGAGATGTAAACAGCAATAATTAGAATTGTCGAACACGAGTAAAAATCTAAGATGGCGAATTCAAAATACGGATTCTTAGCCGTCATGCTACAATTTGAAATGCTTTTTGCCTTTTGAAAAGATTCTTTAATTAAATTCGGTTAAAAGTATCTTCTCTAAAATTGTTGAAATAAAATGTCTGAGATATGTTATTTTTTACCAGTAATAAATATGTTGTTACCTTTAATTTTGAATCTGCAGGTGCATTAGTTTTTTAAATTTCATAACGGTTACACGACCAAGGATTTACGCTTTGGTAAGTAAAAAAATAATGAATTTTATATATTCCTCAAAAATTGAAACAAAAAAAGTAGGAAGGAACATTTTCAACTTCCAATCTAGTTTCTTCTGCGCTAAGCAATTGACTGAATTAAACTTTGCTAAAGGCTAGTTGCTTTGCTGCTACTTCATGAGTCAAAAAAGTTTTCCAAAGCAAATAAGAGCCTAAACATTTTCCAAGTTACAGGTCGCCGCAAAAGAGATAGTTTAAGCCCAAACTCGTAAACAACAGCGAACTTTAAAAGTGAACATAGATGCTAACCATGAGCATTCTTTTCGGCAGTTTTTAATACGCTACGGGTATTGATGAAACCAGACTTAAAACGATAAGCCCATAACGTGGTCAAAATACTTTCGGACGTAGTCTATCGTTGCTTTATTCACCAATATGTTACATGCTATTTCCTAATTCCATATCGCCTGTTCAATTTAACTTGCTATTTCGGATAAACTTTTATCTAAGCCGGCAACAGGTAAAACTACAATTACTTGCTTCTTTTGAAAGAATTTGCAGTGTTCACAACGATCTTGCGGACTTTGCGCACATACATAAGATACAATAAAACATTGAAAATGTATTGGTGAAACTTACTTCTTTTGATCAAAAGATTGCTTAGCAGAAGATTAATTATAAGAGAAAAGTTTACATTTAAACATAGTTCAAATTTTTACGTCAATTTATCAATATAAACTTTTTACGTCAATGTAAAACATCTTGTAAACAAATCTTTATTTTAAGTTTAATGGATGAGGTATCAAACAAAGGGATACAATTTGCGAAACCTCACCCTTTTTCTCTTCTTTCATGCAGTGTCTTTGCCCCCATTGAGAGTCCCTTTGAGTGCCATTCATTTGTAATATAGCCTGAAAGGCTGGTGTGCTTGGTTTGCTTCCATCTTTCTGCATGATAAAAAAAGATATTTCAGCCAAGGAAGAAATAACCTCACCTTTTATTAAAGTCTCAAAATAATTTCTCAACAGCAGAATTTTGTCTAATATTCTGGCGCGAATATGCTCTTAATAATAAAACTTTTCATAAAACAAAAAATGGGGTTCTTTCACATGAAACTACATCTAGAAAACATCAAATAAAGTTTGGTCCATAACCTAAACAAAACAAGTGCCTCCAGAGTTGCCTAACAAAAAATTACATTGATATTATAACATTAACTTAAAAATTACCCTTCAAGTTTGAAGAAACAATTCCGTTTTACAACAAGTTAGGCATATTTTGTACATTAGTCCTGGTGAGCAATTATAGTAAATAAATGTGAGCAATTATAGTAAATAAATGATCAGGCTGTTTAAGTTTAAGGTTACTACAAGGTACCAGTTTACATCGAGATGAAGTACACCAAATAAATGTGTATTTTGTAGTGTGCAAGAAAACTATCCGACAAATGGCCCGTGCAATGGCCTTGAGTAAAAAACCACATATCAGAGCATTCAGCCTCCAAATTGGAGATATATTTTTCAAAATATCTGGTTTTACAAATGTCAATTTTGACTGTAAGTTTCTGAAATATAAGCAGATTGTATTGATAATATTTTGCAGTATTTTGCTCTCCGCACAACCCTTGAAAGGAACATCTATACATTTGCATTTTAATAAGCAAGCTGATCAAAAAATAATTTTACCATTAAAAAAACTAATAAATGATTATTCACAGGTGATAAAAACATTTCAGACAGCAAAGTAATTTTCCAGCTTCCTCAAAAACCCGTCTGAAGGGCACATCCCCGCGACAGGGGAGATGGAAAGTTTAAACAAAAATGCCATATCATAATATTTTGAAAGTATTTAAAAATGAGACAACTAAGATTAAATGTTCAAACCCACTAATCAAATGATGTATGAATTAGGCCCAACTATTTGTCAAAGCTCTTAATTCTAAAACAAAAAGGTAAGAATTCTCGATTTGAACTGGAAAAATCGGCAAGATGTTGGCTGAAGTAAATATGAAAATTCAACTACTCCGTATTACTATAAAAATTGGACGTCCTTTCGCCAAATTGCATCCATATGTATCAACTTGAGCCAAACACCATCATTAAACTCCAAATCATTTCTAAGCTGTGCTTTATTTCAGTAATGAAAAGAATTCATATCATTTTATTACTAAACGCACAAATCTTTAAGCAAATTGGCCTAAGCATCAAATTATGGTTGGTTAGAGCAGGAACCTTGTCACAAGAGCACGTCATTTCGTTTCATTCCATAAAATTCGTTGTCTTGATTTGAATTTTCGCAGGAAAGTAAGCACGCGATTTGGCGTTATTTTGCATGCAATAACATCAAAACATTACAAATATCACATTTTATCGCTCTCATAAATATCCTGGTGCTGAATGTAAATAATTTGCAGTACCTGTCTGTAAAAATCCCTTAAATTCATCTTCATACAAATCGTGGATTTTATTCCCCTTTGAACCAAAAAAAGAATGAATGGGTGCGGTCATATTTTCGCTTTCTTCAATAAGGATATCATCTCTATTTGTCGCGTTCCTTTAGCATATTTTATGCCAATAAAGACTCAACATAATAACCTAAAAACGTTTTCATAACATAGCAATGTGAAATGGTGGTCAAAAACAAAGGCTTCGGCAAATGATAAAGCACATCAAAACATCGAAAACCAACACTGGTACCAAGAGCGCAAATCAAGGGAGTTGTGTGAAGGCCCGGCACCCCCGGGCACACCCTCCAACTATTCCAGTAAGTCGGTTTCCTAATTAATTCATAACAGGGCCAAGCTGTGCTGCGAGCAGATGTTTGTGGATTCCTGAGAGTAGGCGTAGTCGGTCCCAATTTTATTTCGAAGCTATCCTTGAATTTTCATTTCTATCCTGAGATTTGCAAATCTGCTTTTATTGTCCGTTCAAAAATTTGTATCTGTTGCCAACATTTGACAGTTTTATAGAAAAGTGTGGCCCATATTTTGGACGATAACAAAAATGGATCAAGGAAGGCATTTTCACAAGAAAAAAAATGTCGTTCCAAAGCATTATCTCCTAAACCCCCTTGGGCATACTACTCGGGGATTGGCTCACAGTGCAAATACGGAGCCTCCGTCTCAGTTTATTAAGTTATCAAATAAATTTTAGAAAACAGGCCCTTCGGATTAAAAACTTGTTACCCCCTCCCCCCTGAACACAGCAAAAGCACTGGTCCAAAGATTGTTAATAACCCTTCATTTTGACAGGCAACGAGTTAGGATAACGATAAGGGAATAAGGTTGATGTGCGGAAGGAGAAAATGCTCAAAATTTTTTAATCAGTGAAGCAACAAAGTCGGTTAAAGGTTACATCAAAATACATTGTCTTAATTAGCTATATAAAGCTGGAGTGTAAACTAAAGGCAAATAAAGAGATGAAAAAATAACAGGATTGATTTTCCACAATATAACAAGTTGTGTTCAATTTCAAAGGATTTTAGAAGAGGAAAGGATTGCTTAACTACCAAATTATTGAAAAAAATACAAAAATACCTTCTCTCCTTCCAACTGCCTGATAGTCTCCTCTTCCTATTTGAAACTCAGTGAGCGGTTATCTCTGCTGCATCTTTTGCTAAGGTGTTAACAAACAATAGATTCTGGTTTTAACCCTCGTGCTGAAAATGCGTTCTTCAAATTGCTTTGAAATCAATTTTGTTGCAAAAATCATCCGCACCAAATGAACATTCTAGATTTCGTATTACACCAGACAATCTTTCCCTGTGTTCTTTTACAGATTTTACGGCACTTCCATCGGTGCTAGATCATGTTCGAGATGAGGACATAACCATCTCTAGATGTATGACAAATATCTTTCGTTCCTAAAGTGCACACTTCAAAATAACTTTTTAAGAACGAACTGTTATTTGTCATATATCTAGAGATGGTGTGTGTCTTTAACTACACTATGATCTAGCATCTACGTCACTTCGGTCAATATCTTCGTGTCTTTTTCGGCTCATAAAGTAAACGTACTCAAAACCTGAACTAAACATTCCCGCCTCGACAAACATCGTTTTCCAGTAATTATCTTGAATTCCCGCTTAAGAACCTTAGCCTCGCTCCAAGGCTAAGTTGGCGAAACCTAGTCCAGTTTAGACTTACTACGCCAGCCATAATTTGGCTAATGATATTTGGGCGGACGCCTGGTTAGCGTGGGGGCTATTTCCCCCGCATCTCCTCCGCAGTAGCGAGACCAGTTTTGTGGTCATATGATCATGAGTTTAAATTGACCTAAGTGCAAAGACCATCTCGCCAAAGAACACAGGGAAAAGAGGATTCGGGTAATAAGTCCATGAGCATTCATTTAAGCTTCGACCAGAATGTGGCCTAATTTTCTTTCCTTTGCTCGTTCTTTGTTGTTGGTTGTCTTTCATCCATATTAATGAAAACTGAAAGAAAAATTTTTAATCATAAATTTAGAAAGCCACAATTGATTTTTATGAGATTACGAAATGAAATTGAAAATCTAAAAAAATTGCTTTTCCTTCTTTTGGCCTTCTGGCAAACACTTTCTCTTCCTTAGCACGCATATTTTACGCGAAACATTACACAAAAGCCCTATTCAAACGATGCAACATTTGAACCAACATTTCACTGAAATTGTTTTTATGTTCAGTGATGTTCAGTTCTTGGGGGCCAAACGAAGAAAAAACGAAGAATTTTCCACTTTAGAAAACCCTACCAAGCACCTTTATTTTTAAAGCTGTAAAACCGTTTAGTTCCAGACCTCTGTGACGTAATTAGCAAACTATTTTTTGGTTCACATCCTCCTTTTTTTTTTTTGGAAAATACCCTGGACGTTTTGCAATAAAAAACCAGTCATTCAATATGACGAGAGGGATGGAAGAGAAATTGTGGGGTCTTGAAATTTTCGTGTCATTTAGCTTCTAAAAGGAGGGTCCTTCAAGAAATTGTAACTGACTGGGAGATCTTTAACTCATTTGGAAAATGTTAGGGATCAATTTATTCTCCATCTCCACTCGCATGTTTAATTTAATGGATTTTAAATCTATTTAGCATTGTCGTTTACGGTCAACGGTAGATAAACTATTTATTGTGATTGCTTTGTATAATGCAGTTTTCTATTTTATACGGGGAATCCCAAAAAAATTCTTTCCCGTTTATTTGAAAATAACAGAAAGTTTACATAATAGTTTCACTTCTATTTGGTAAAATCATATTACCTAGTCAATAACTTAACGTTTGGTCCAATCCCTACAAAAATCCAAAGAGTTATTAGCAGAATACAAAGAGAAATCTACTGAAATTCTGCTCTGTTGTTCTACTGGAATTCTGTAAATCCTTTGAACTCATTTAGAATTGAGGCTTATATATGTGAAACTATTTATTTGACTAAAATTTCTAAAAAAATGTTGAAATTCCCAAATAAGGCCTGAAAATAAAAACTTATATTTCACATCAACCTGCAGACGTTTCTTGTGTCAAAATTTGGTTTTAGGCTCTGTTTTTGTAGGGAGTTGTGCCATTCGTTACGTTATAAACTGGGGAATCCAATTATACTACATGAAGACGCAGTCATCGTGTTGTTTTTTAGTTATTTCTAGTAAAACCGTGGGTTTTAAAAGACGACTAATGTTCTGCGTACAGCGTACTCTTTCTTTACTGTGTTCTTTTCTAACGAAACAGTTGCGCCTTCGCTGCGATAACTGTTTCGTCAGAAAAGAACACAGTAAAGAGCACGTTGTAGGAAAAACATTAATCGTGTTTTAAAACCCATGGTAAAACGGGGAACGATTTTTTGGGACACTAGTGTATGTTTATAAATTTCTAAATGTTTCCATTCTACGAAAAAAATGACAATAATGATGATGATGATGATGATGTTTGGAATGATGTTTTCAAGAATTGCCATGGTTTTAAAATCAACAGATTCATACTTATTCTTCGTCTGAAAGTCAGTATTGTGATTAATGTCGTCAAAGCAAATATGTTTCCTTTATTCTGACACTAAAACGATAAATCTAGTCATTCCTTTTCATTTTCATCATTTAGCTTATTTTGACGAAGCATTACATTTTTGCTTCTCATGCGAAAATCATTCTTTTTCTTGTTTTCATAAAAAAGTCTGTCTCCTTTACTTTGACTGCAAAATATGCCGCAACAAATGAAAGAAGATTGGCATGTCTCGAAAAATCTTTAAAGTTTTGAAAAAGCGACAAGAACGGTTTTACAATGAGTATAAGAAAAGCAACTATGACACGAACTACCAGCCATGAATCATATAGATTCCATTTTGCACGATTCAGCAATTCACATTTTGCAAACCGTTGCAGTTTTGGAAATAAGTAAATAAGAAAGTTCTAAAAATTACCAACAAACACCCGGTAGCTGAATAATATGTTCCTACGTTTGCAAAGCTGCTATGGAGGAGCTTTCGTTTTGATAATTTTGTGTTTGCTTGGCTTTGATATAAGAAGCTTCAACTTAAAGTTTGATACCTTGTTTGCCAAAATCTACTAAGTAATCCTTGAGCTATATTAAAGGAAAGTCAACGTAAATAATCTTCTCAAAGCCATAATGTAATATTTTCAGCAGATTGCATCAATAGAAATCCTCTATCTTTCGTTTCATTGAGTACGACTCGGTGATTATTGGGTAGATTTTCTGACTTCACGACTTTTGTGACTTCACATTATGAGGTATCAAACTATAAATTTAACCCTCTCGCATCAAATTCAAGCAAAAACTAAAGCTCCACACCACAGCAACTCCTCAATTTTTTGGGACAACAGGCATAAAAAAATCATTTAGTCATATGACACTTCGAAACCACTAATATCATCACACTTTCAGTGAGTAGCAACAAGCTTTAAAGTCTAAAGTAATCGCAAAGTTTTAAAGTCTTCACGTTTCAATATCTTAAGTCGTCTTAAGTAATGAAACGCATAAATTATGCTTCTAAAAACAAGTTCTAAAAACTTATGAGGGTCAAAAGAACATCAGAGTTCTGTTCACAAAGATAAGACAGGGTGTGTAGAATCTTGTAAAGACTTTTTTCTCAGGTAAAACTTGAACAATGCGGGAGGTCTGCTTAAAATTAGAAAACGTTAACCAAAGATGACTGTACGTAAAAATATATCCAAATTCAATCCGTGGTTATGTTCAGGCCAAACTTCCTACACTAAAGATAGCAAGTCTTTTAAACACAGAGGAAACTAAGGCTAAAAGATGAATATGGCATGCTTTTGAGCGTGGCAACGAAAGTTCACAAAATAATTTCAAAACAAGAATAACGCGAAAATAAGAAAAAGGAAACCACCATTGAATCGGTTACAAAAATTCTGAACTAACAAAATCATCACATTACTCTAACACTAATCGTTTGAACGTAAATAGCGTTTGTATTTGTCGACTTGAATGTAAGCAAAAAAATTGTTACAAAATGGTTTCCTATGGTTTGCTATGGCATATCCGCTGGCAGGAGGGCAAGATATCGTAAACAAAAATAATCATAAAAGCAAGGAAAGAAACTAAGCTCAACAAGAAAAGAGGAGAAACAGAAGTGTCGTCATCAATACGAAATGAAATAATTTCATTTGAAGTTCAATTTAATTAATTTTCTACTACGCATCTACACCAAAACATCAAATTCTGACACCCATAAAGACGATTTAATTTTCTACGTCACATCCGAAATTTTTGTTACTTTGTTTCAATCGAGCCATCAATAGATGGAAAACTGATCCGAAAGCAAACATAATAAATCCAAAACACCAATTCTTTGGCAAATGTTTGAACTGGTATATGTTTCGGTAGAAGGCATGTTATGATTTATAATTCCATAAATTGATTTTCTTTCCTTTGACGCAATGTTTCCAAAGAATTCTTTTCAAATTATGAAACGTTTCATTCTGATTTCTGAGTTTTCTTTCTGATACGTTTTTGGTCCAAATGAAAAGTCCAGAAAAGTGATAAAAAGAAAAGCGAAGAACGAGTAATGTTTGATCATTAGAAATGTTTCCTCCTTAAACAATGGAAAGCATGCATGGTTTGGGTGTGGTAGGCATGGTTTGGGTTTGGCACATAATTTTCTTTTGTTTTCTTCAACCTTTCTCATGTTTTTGTGGATAAAGGCCAATTCATAAAATGTCCACAGCCAGCAACCGTTGCAAGGCACACTACTTTCATGAAGCAAAGAAGAACAACAATTGTCAAAGATATAGCAAAACGGTTCCATAGACCGCTAATGCCTATCCGGTTAAAAAACTATCGCTGTTTATGACAGGCCTCGTTCTCAAAAAGAAAAACACAAATTACAGACTGTTAAATCTCCACAATCTCACAGTAATAGTGGTGAACCAATTAAGGACAAGGAATGATTGTAAAACATTTATAGAACAGGACCAAGCAAGTAGATTTACCTCTGAGATTAGGTTTCAGTCGATTTTTACAGTTGGATACTACAAAATAACATTTTAAATGAGAAAATTATTGTTTTGTAATTAGTAGAGTTTCTCAGCTTGAAGCGTTTTTACTTTTACAGTTTCTTACTTTTTTGGCGATTTTAGGGCCGAGTGTTTTATAAATAGGTTTCTTACTTTAAAAATGCGTGTAATTATGCAAATCATGCAATGCACGCACGAAGCCAAGCATGCAAAAAGTTTTTCAAAACGTCAATCAGTCCCGTAACCTAAGTGATAACTACAGACAAGCTAAAAGCTGCAAAATACTGCACAATACAATACACTTTAACGTATCATTGGAGGAAGCTAAAGAATTTCACAGAACACGTTTGAAGAAAATTGCCTACCATGTATGATTAAAAAACTATGATTTATTAGGTAAAAAGAACGGTAGCTTCCATTTAAATTTTATCCTTTCGTACCCTGGGTACCAGGCTTTCAGTAAAAATAGTAACACATGGTAATCCTTTGGGTGTCAAAAATTTCCTTGAAAATCACAGCAAGGCTATGTGTTAGATTTAAAAAAAACCTTCTAATGACTCCATTTTTCAAAATCAGAAAGCAAAAATTATTTATTAAGAAATTAAACGTGACAAAAACTACTTCAAAAGTTTGCCTGCACCTTGCCAGAAATGGATATTATGTCATACATGCCATTACCAGCACACATTTCTTACATATAGTAGCAACGAGAAAAAAACCAAGATGGGCAAGATGAGTTAAAAAGATAGATAGAAATAAGGATAGAAAAAAGGTCACAAATTGATAATCGAGTAAAGAGTGCTTCTTGAAATTTCTCAAATGAAAATTTCATCAAATTAAAACCAGTTTCATGAGCCGTGCCGTGCCTTTCAAAATTAAACCCCTTTTGCGTACGGTTCAAACATATTTTTTCATAAATTTATATCATTTATTCAAAAGGTTTATTGATCATCTTATTTGTCAAGATAAATAATCTATTGTAGCATAGTTTCATTTTCAACAACAGTTTTAAACTGAAAGCACTTTTCATCATTTTGAAGGTTTTATACGAATTCTCCATTCCATGTCCGTTGAAAACTTGTGTTGCGCACAAAACTTGTAAATATAGTAATTAGAAAACAAATTTTTTAAATCAATATGCCACGCACAGCTAGACAATCATAACACGCAAAAACGTCTGATATTTTAAAAGCAGGAATTATGCAAAAATTGTGTTTATTTTAGCGCCTATTCAAGGAGATGCAGGTTCGTCTCACCAAAGAAAAATCTCCTATCTTGTCACTCACTTTTTATTTAAAGTTATTTACTTCAGCAATTTCTCGTATATTTTCATAAAATGCTCATAATTTATTGCTGAACTTAGCAGACACGTTGAGCTTCTCTTATATTTAGGTATTGGCCAAAGCAGAGGGTATTCAAATAACTATATTTCTCGACATGGAAAAACCGTGGAAAAACCCATGGAAAAACCGTGCAAAGCTATCTTCAAAATTTCCAAAAGTTTCTTGACAAACAAAGACAACTAACGAAAAATATTACAGTCTTGGACGTAAATTACTGGATTTCTTCAGAATTGTGTCAATTTCCCCCCTTCCCCCTTGATCAATGTTGCAAATAACGTGAAAAGATGGTCTTAGTTGGTGCAAAACATGTAAGAACTCAAATTCACCAACATAACAAGATTGTTAGGTGGGGGAGGGGAAGGCAGGGGGAAGAAAGAGCTGATATACTAGGAATTGTTACAGTTCGGATATATTTTGTCCAAGGTTGTAGCCAGATTGAAGGAACAAGTTTGCACAAATTGTAAATAAAATAAAAAAATAAGAAGATGAAGTACAAGTAGTAACCATACTTATCAAAAGTGGAGAATTGGTAAACTAGGTATATTTTTTTTGGGTACTTTTTTTATTATTTAAATTCAAGACATTTAAATTCGTAAAAAACTAAACTAAGATATGAAATAACAGTAACGATAATCTAAAACTAAACAAAAAAATAAAATTAACGATATACTATCAGTATAAATAAAATTGTTTGATAGTTAGTTTAATTAGCAACATTGGCATTCGGTGACAGATCTTCGTTCGGTGACACTCTGCGTTTTTCTCTCAAATCAAAGGCTTGTGTGAGGAACCGGACAATGATCTTAAGTATATCGTTGTCCTGGAATGCCATGATTGCTAAGAAAGTTGCCCTTGGGTTTTGTCTGAAATTGATATATATGGCACTACCTAATGCACTCTGACGGATCGCAGAGTATGCATGGTGTTTTCTATACTGTCGTTTTAGTTTTGATGAGACAACTACTGCCTGTTGTCTTTTTGAGGGTGTTTTCCATAGCTTTTTTTAAACGTTTCTCGTGTTGCAATTTGTTCAACTTTTAAGATCAAATCTTATACCGAACATTTTCAATCTGTGACGAACTTTCGAATTATTTTTTAGACAAACGTCGGTTAAAAGCTTAATCAAGTAAAATCTCATCAAAACATTGAAGAAAAACAGTCAAACGTTTTATAAAAATTTTCCCAAAATTTTACATTTTTAGAACAATTAACTATAACGTAAATTGAGCTCATCATTAGACGTTTTATTATTATCTCTTCCTAACAGTTGGCAAATTTCGATATAATAGATACATTAATAATAGAACAATTCGGTTTTCATAAAAAGCAATTATGTTGGCATTATGGCGTATGACTAGGGACCGATGGAAGCTGTGTGTTCCTAAATGTTGATTAAAATCTCGGCCCTATCATTTCGTGACGTTTAAATTTAAAAGAAATTCTAAACATTAATTACTCGTAAACTTTGAATCTATCAAAAACCGTTAAGTATTGTACTTCTCAAAGAAATGAAATGGCTGAATTAAGATAAGATGTTCCGGTATCTTCGGCAGTATGTTCCTCCGTATTTCGGTATCTTCCAGCAATAAACTCTCGGCATTTTTCATGATTTAAAATTAAGCAAAAACAGAGCCGTTTTGCCTGACAATTAAGTTACGCCTATATGCAGTTGAACTCCCACTTTCCCGAACTTTCAACAAGTTGAAAGAAAATTTGTACACGATAGTGAGTTTTTGAGATAGCTAACCAAAGCTGAATAACAATAAAAGCTCCCCAGGGATATGTTTATGGAGAATCAACTCTATGGAGAATCATTTTTAAATGTGGGATACTTGAAGCCAGCAATGTTGAACTCTCAGGGGGAATAAAAATTTGTTCGAAATAGCAAATAGATCTGTAACCGAAGCTAAATCAACTCCGAAAGCTCTCAAGAGATACATAAAATATTTTGAGAAAAGTTTGCAACATGGGGAGTCGATTAAAATCGCAGTACAGTTGAAATCAACAAGAGATAATTCTTAAGAGGAGCACAAAAATTTTGAGACAGCGAGGTTTCGAGATAACATAAGCTAAATCAACACAGAAAAGTCGCAGGACATACATAACAGTTCGAATCAATAAAAAGTGCAGCACAGTTGAGCCCCGCTATTTCAAACTCTCGAGGAAAATTGAAATTAAAAATTTGAGATAGAAGGTTTTTGAGGTAACTGAAGCTAAATCAGCATTGAAAGCTTTCAAGGTTTATAGTCTACAAAACAGTTAAAATGAGAACTTGAGTTTGAGAGTCTTTTGCTGAAATGGAATGACAAATTCTGCGTCAACACCACGAAGTGTAGTTTCATAGCGTATTATTCCCTTTGAATCCATACCTAAATTCACGCGTGCTGCTAAATTTACTGTACAAGTTATTCGAAAATCGTAATTCGAAAACGTGGGAATATCAGTACCGTGTTGTAGTTTTTTTTTCCACGTCTACAGGGTTGATTTTTCGAAAAATACCTTTTCATGATCTGTTCCTGTAAAGCTCTAACTTGAAAAGCGTTTCCAAACACAGAGGTGGACTAAGTAATCGGGCACTACCCGAGGACCAACTAAACCAAGAGGCCAAATAGGTTCAGGGCATCAGTTAAGTTCCCAAAGGCCCAAACCAATGCCAGCCCGCCCCTGTCCAAGCAAATGCGTTTTCGGTGCACGTTCGGAAGGAGAAATCGTCAACAAAATGACGTCGACGACATTTTGAAAACCTATTTTCTGTCAGGGTCTTTGTTGAATTACCTTCTGCCATTTGAAAAAAAAATGAAAGCATTGTTTTAATTGCTATGGTTCATTGCATTTTAAAAATTGGTTGATGTACTAATTTCAAATGTTATATATCAAGAGTAGTTTATCATCATCTTACAGTTGGAACAGAACGTATGTTCTCAACGCAAAATTTCTCACGCACAATTCGTGCACACCCAAATAATTTTTCAAAAATTCAAATGAGATATGGAAGTTTACATTGTTAGAATATCTCCATCGTGCTACATGAAATTATAACCAAAATAAAAATTCATACTAAAATAGGTAACCCAACATTTTGTTTATGGAAGGCTTTCCGGATTACATTCAATCCAATTTCGCTTTCTTGTAATTTAGTGAACGTTTTGATGATCCTTTCCGTGAAAGAATGCCAACAAAATATCACAATCTTCTGTTAGATTTGTTAAGACTTTATGAGCAAAACAGATAAAAAATCCAATATGCTTCTATAAAGCGCAGATGTTTTTTTTTCCTTTTGACGCGATAAATGCTTAACATATATTTATAACGAGTAAGAACACAAGCAAAAAAATTCATAATTGTAAGGTTATAGCCTTACTTTATGGCTGAAAACGTTTTCCCCAAATTTTCGCCCAAATGGAATCCTTTTGGGTAAAAATTGTATTTTTCAAATTTTCAAATTTTGGCAAAAACGGTTAGGTCATAGCCTTAAGCTTTGGCTGAAAGAAAGGTTTTCCAAATTAGCCAATTTGGGCCAAGATATGGTAAGGTTGTTACCTTACATCTTTGGGGCTTTTTGAAAATAATAATTTTTTAGCTAAAACGGTATAGCCTGACATTTTGGCCAAAATGAAGCCAGGTCTATCTTCAGTTTTTAATTAAGATCGTACTTTTATACCTCAAGAAATCTTTCTTTTTTCACTTGTTTTTCCTTTTATTTTTAATTGCCAGTAATAATGCTTTGTATTGATTCATCTGCACATCTACAGGGTTTTGTGCGATTCTAAAAATTGAAAAAATTAAAATTATTGGCTTCAGACAGCCAAAGTTCAAATTTAAGATTACATTTGACATTTTCCAACTTGTGTCATCAACGAAGGATAATTTTGTATTTTAATCGGCCCAATGTTTAATTTGTATTTAAATCAACCATTTTTGATTCAACCAATCACATCATAGACATTTGATCACATGATAATGAACACTAAGAATTGATTGGTTGTTTCCAAAATGTAAATAAATCGACTAGTTATTGAAACACAAACTTTTCCTTTGCTGTTGCCATCAAATTGCTCGAGTATCAGAAGCTAACAAACAATTTAAAGCACGATAAAAAAGAATGGATGTACAGTGAAACCTCCATGAACTGTCCCGAATTTTCGCTATGTTGTCAAATCTCTGTTAACTAAACCTCCATTCAACGGACACCTCCCAACAACGGACGGAAACTTTCGTCCCAAAGGTGTCCGTTATATGGAAGTTTCACTGCATACTATAGTTGAATCAGAATAAACCATCATTGGATAAACTAAAAATAAAATAAAATTCATTTCATACATCAATTATTAATTATCCTGTTATTTGTAATTGTGATTGTAATAAATAACATTACAAAAATATATATTTGATAAATATATAAACAATTTGATAAAACATATTTTGCTACATATGTTTATGTGAAGCGGCCAGGCTCGTAAAGCGTTGCTTTTCATGGATCGTATAGAGTGTCATTGCAATATTTTAGATTATGCTCTGCAAATTACCTTAATGCGCACCCATTCTAAATCATCCTGGAAAGTGCAATAGCTAAACAAGAGCAAGAATTGTTTTAATGTAAACAACAGAGCATAAATTGAAGTACTATGTAAAGCAGAGTAAATGATTTCTTTGCTGAGGAAAAATAAAAACATTTCATTTTTCTGTGTAATGGCCACGGGGTAGAAATGGCATTTTTCCCCTGTGGTATCGTTTTTGCAATATTGAAGTAGTTTTTAAGTAGCGTACTTGGTAATACGTAGTGTGAGGTTTAAGATATGATTCTAAATTTATTAAATTTTTTAAAGACATGAAATCAGATGTGTGACATACTTCCTTATCAAAATAAAATCTTCGTAGGAACATTTTTAAGGAGGAAACAAGTTCAGAACTGATCAGATGCATTGAAGACTGTATTTTAATACAGAACACGAACATAAAGTATGTCCAGGGGGGGGGGGTTACTTCCTAATTTTCAGTACCATAAGTCAATATTTGCCTGAGGTCTGAAATTTTGCCCAAAATAAAAATTTGGATCCGTGAATTTTGGGGTCCGTTAATTCAAAAGACAAGGAAATTTGATAACTTGGGTATTATGCTCAACAATATATGGTGTCAGTGAAAACATATTAAAGAGCATGTTTTGAGAGATTTTGGACCACAGATACCCAAAAGATAGAATGCAATGGTATGACTATTGAATATTTGGTATGAATGAATATTTGGGGTGTCTTAAAAATTATTACTGATATTTGGGGTCACTAAAAAATTAGCTCAATATTCGGGGGTCAGCAAGAAAACGTTGATATGAACCCCCGTACTGAAAATTAGAAAGCAACCCTCTGGGAAAGTATGGCATGAATATGCAAGCAAAAACGTGTGGAAAATAGTATTCGTTGCAAGACTAATTAGCCCATTTAATTCTAAACAACTGTAAACTCTGGATAAAGGAAATATATAAAAAATGTAATAGGATCTGTAATATTGGAACAATTCTCACGAAGTGAGAATAAATCATTGCAAAATAAGTGTCTACGACCTTCATTTAAGATTATCTGCTCTGAGAAGGACAAGAGTATATTGATCCTCAGAGGCGGCCATTTTGAAGTCTTCTTAGTACCTTTGATTTTACCGTAAGACGCGAGCGAAGAATTTTCGAGCGTTTAATCTTGTCTCGACCTTATCCACGTTCGATGTATTACAAAGTTCAAGTGACCCAGGAAATAACCATTTACTTCAATGATCATGTCCATTGTATATAAATCGTCAACAAAAGGAGATTATATATTTATGATAGTATCTTTCTTGATATATTATATGCCTGCTCCCTCCGTGTTTGCTTTTATTCTTGCTAAATCGATTTGACCATTCTCAAAACGACCACGCAATCAACCTCGTTCCCAGAAATATTTTCAGAAAAGATTACCCCGATGAGATCAGTAGATATAAACATATTACACAAGTCCCTGTTACTGTTATTGACAGGTGTGACGTCACTTCCGTCAACTCATATTCAAACATACTCGAAACTTGGACTGAAGATTTCTGCCTCGACCTCTCTTTTTTTAAGAAAATTACTTTGAATTCCCGCTCAAAAACATAAGCCTCGTTTCAATGTGAGCCAGAAAGTTGGAGAATCAAATTTCAGTTTTCTGGTCATATGATTACGAGTCCTTGTTGATAAAAGTGACGTCAAATCTATAAAAACACAGGAAAACAAGGGACTCATATAATAAATCTACTTCCTAGACTTATATCGTAGTAGTTATGCAAGGCTATGCTGGGGAAATACCAAAATGCTTTATAACAATAATACCAAATCTCCATTTCGGAGCAGTTACCAGCAGCCAAACAATAAATTAAACCAGTACTGCCACGCAGAATAACGCAGTCAAACTGACCGATACGTTCGACCTACGTACTATGATAAAATATCATAGGAAGCACTTTATAAAACTGCTGCGCATGCGCAAGCTTCGCTTACCCACTGATTTGCAGCAACTAGTAACACTGGCGCCAAGGGTACAAAAAGTATTGACTAATACATAGCTTTTCATCCCAAAATGCTGTGGACACGAGAAAATCTATTCATGAATAATGATATTTGTTTTTGTATATTATTCAGCATTCTAGGGCTGCTTTCCTTCATATTGTTAATTTTTGGCAAGTTTTGTTTGAATGTAGAGCATTCCCATAGGTGTTCTATATATTCATCATGTTCTCCACATCATTATACTTTCCTTCATAATTTGCGTTCAGTTCAGTCATATTTAGTTTTTTATATCATTTTCAACAGTTGATATTAGTTTTCTATTTATTAGTTGCTTCCAATATTTTGTTGATGAGTTACTACTAATTTGTTTTGATAGTTCTATATTCATTTCAAACAAATCCTAGACAGTTTCCTCATACTTTGGTAAATTTAGTTGTTTTTGTTCTTCATATACAAGTTTAGTTGTTCTTGTTTCTTCCATATTTTGTGTAGATATAGAAGTCTTTTCTCTTTTATTCTATATTTTATAGGCTTGAGACAACACTCATATACAGGAGATATGGAGAACATGATGAAAAACAAATCCTAAACAACTTTTAAAGATAAAAAATATCAATTCAAATGTCTCTTGTTTAATTATTGTAAAAAAAAAAGACAAAAAACTGTGGTACTACTGCATGAAGATGTAAAAAAGAAGTTAATACACACTGTTTTTGTTTTGTCGTTTGTAGTTAGTTTATAGCCTGTGTTACTTTTGCAACTCTCTTCTCTGTGAATATTAGACTCATTACACAAGTCGATAGTTCGCTCCTCCGTTAGATACTCCTCCGTTAAACTACCTGAGGCGACAACAACAACAACAAACATGGAAAGTGCAGGGAACTTATGTTCTATAGTCTACGTAAATATTGAATTGAATTAAGCAGCAGATCCTAACTCTTTAATGCAAACTATATTTTCTTTTAGGACATTGGGTACCTTATACGGAAATGTGAACATCAATCAAGTGAAATTAGCCAATCATATACAAGCTTTGACAATGAAGCAACAAAAGCTATTAAAAAGAGACCCTTCCTTGATGCCTTCGATAGCACGTGGTGCAAAAATTGCTATCATGCAATGCCAAAAACAATTTAAAAATAGAAGATGGAATTGTTCTGCTCATCACTCTGAATCCGTGTTTGGAAAAATAATTGGAATGGGTAAGATGAAATGATTTTTTTCATGTGTCACCAGTGATGCCAAAAGAAGGGGCAAGAGGTCAATCTGCCTCAGGGCAAGAGACAACTAATAAAAAGACTCAAAATTGTATCTATTGTTTTATTTATTCCTTCTCATAAACTGAGACCTAGAATACAAATACGATCAATATTTCGGAGCTAGCACAATCTAAATATGAGAAAAAGTCGCAGTTTTTAAAGCCTTTAAAGATTGAAAAGACCCCTAAATTTTTAAGCTCCTGTAGAGTTCTTTAGAAAATAGGATTTTTGAGTTGTCGCAAAACATTTATTGATCTCGATGGGGCCTCGCCTTCCCTTTTTGCCCCAAGGCCTCGGGACCCTTTCGGTGGCTCTGTTTTTTAGACGAAACCTCTCGTTCAAATATGATCACATGCAAAACGATGATGAACTGTGCTAAAATTATTCTTCGACTTCTTGAGATATTTTTCAATTTTAAAAGATTCAGCAAACCGTTGAAACAGTTTAGTTTAATAATCTACGAAAAAGCCAGACACAATTCAAATTAGGAAAGAGGTGCAGGACCAGAAATCAAATCCTCAATCTACCAAGACATTTTATCGATTAGCCAGAACTTTGTAGATAAAAACATCAAAATTTCACATTGATCTGCCTTTGTAGATAAAACTAAAACCTCAAAATGGATCTGCCAAATTTATCCTTAAATCGTCATCAAATTAGTCCACCAAAATCGATAAAAAAGCTAGCTTAAAGGCAGATTTGGTTAGAGTTTCCTGTCAAACAACTGGATTTTCGGATAACTATTTGTCACACTTTAAAAATCAATTTTTGTGACATGAACAAGACAGCTAATTTGTAGACCAAGATAACCAAAAAATCAAAAGAAAAAACCAAACTGTAAGGAGAAGACAAAAATTAATTTAAGAATTGTGATTTAGTTACGATAAATAAAAATATACGAAGAACTGTCTGCAGTTATCACTGAGTATAATTAAGCAATCTCTTCCGTTGAGGATGAAGAAAGAAAGACAGGAAGTCGAGCGCAGTCTAACTCCTAAGGTCAATTTCGATCAGGGGTTCTGGACACAGATGAACACATTTTTTAATGACTTACCGTGATAACTCGATTAAGCCCTCCCTCTCGGATAAGCCCCCTTGAAGGATATTTTTTGAATAAGCCCCCCTCTCGAATAAGCCCCCCTATCAAAGGTCGACTTTTGAATAAGGCTTCCAGGCTTAATTGAATTATTACGGTAAACAGTAACACTTTTATTATCCACCTTGTCTAGCTTGGGTTGCCATTATATAAATTTGAAAAAAAAACTTTGAGAAATTGCATTTATGATTTCTAAATACTTTTTGTCAAATTTATAGCATCAAAAAATGTTTAAGGATTTTGGATCGAAAATTGGTTTACAGACGAAACTCTGTTTGCAGTCTAATTCAATTATCAAAATAAAACATCTCAAAATTTATATAAATTTCCATCATGACAGCACTGAAATATGGATTCAATTTATAACAACTCCAACGCAGTTTTTTGAAAATGCCTCCGCAGCGATCAATTGTCTTAAAAGTCCCTGGCAACCCACGTTGAATTCGCAACAACTTGAATGAAAACAAAGTCTATGCAAAATTATAATCAAGTATCACGTTTGCAAAGCTGCCTAAGAGATGCTTTGGTAATGATAATTTTGTTTTTCCTTGACGTCTTTATTAGAGGCTTCGAATACCTTATTTGCCAAAATCTACCCAATAATCACCGAGTTATGCACAATAAAACCAAAACTAGAGGATTTCTGCTGCTGAAATCGGCTGAAAATGCCGTGAGACACTTCATAACAACGGACACCCCAAATAACTGAAAAATAATTTTTTCTCTCAAACATTTACTGGGCCATAGCTTTGTAAAATAATAACACCTTCAGACAACGGGCAATTCTCTACAACAGACAGTAAAACTATAGTCCCACAGGTTTACTTGATACGGAGGTTCTACTATGCTCTATATATTGGCTTCGAGTAGGCCAAAGTTGGCTTTCCTTTGGTACAGCTCTTGGATTAAGTTAGTAGGTTTTGGCAAACAAGATATCAAATAAGTTAAAGCCTCTGACGTCAACGTCAAGTGAAAACCAAATTACCCAAACAAAAGCTTCTCCACAGCAGCCTTACAAAATGAGCCACAGCCACCCAGTAGTTTTTTTGACAAAACAATAATTTGCTCTGCTCGCTTTTCTATTTCAGCATGCAGAGAAACAGCATTCGCCTACGCAATAACTGCTGCAGGTGTGTCGTATGCCTTAACACGCGCATGCTCAGACGGATCACTGCAAGGATGTCAGTGTGTTTCTACAAATAGACATAAACTAACAAACGAAGGATGGGAATATGAAGGATGTCATGACAACATCGAATTTGGATACAGAATCGGTAAAAAATTTGTCGACAGTCGAGAACGAGGTAGAGATTTCAGAGCGACAGTCAATTTGCATAACAACGAAGCAGGAAGAATGGTATGTGAAAATTATTTCATTTTTTCAAAATGTAATTACAGAGAAAACTTTTACAAAAAAGTAAAATTGTTATATATCGGGTGACCCAAAAAAAACTTTCTCCGTTTACAGGGCTGCACGTCAAAATCCGCGTGATAACATATTTCAAATTGTGAACAAAACGACGTTCGAAGGGCAAATTTAGAGTTTGTGATATCATCCCTTCATCTGCGACCTCAGTTACCTTTCAAAAGTGTTTACCTTTCCTTTCGTTCATTCACCATTGCCGATAAAAGATTAAAGCTTAATACATTTCGATCAATGTTAACGACAAAACTTCGTTCGTTCTTTATTTAATATTTCCACAAAAACCTGCTGTACCACAAATTCTCTTTAAAAATTATAGGTTTATTGATAACATATCTTTAAATGTTTTGTCATAATGAAAGAAACCTTAATCATGTTCTGACCATAGTACCGGATCCGGATCGAGGATGGAAAATTGGCATTGATGGGGGAAATTGGGGGCACCAAATTTATGAAAATGGTTCTTGAAAAGTGTCGCCGTATTTATGAAAAGGAGGCGCCAGACAGAGCAGTTGCCCCCCCCCCCCCTTTCCCTTAAATCTGCTACACGATTGTTTATTTATAAGCAACTATTCTAAAGTTCATCTAAAATATAAGCAACGTCACTTCTGAGGTAAGATAGAAGTAAGCAACTTACAAGAGACAAGTAAACTATTTTTAATAAATTGCAATTGGGGCCGGCTCTTCTGTTTTCGTAGTAGGGCACTGTGGCCGTGCAATCCAGCACTATTTTTATTTATTATCTAAGCATAAAAATCTTAGCAGTCATTTAAGCAATTTGAGTCCTAAATTTTCACTGAAAATTAAGCAACTTCAGTACTACCCTAAAATCCTAAGGTGCTTATTAAAAATAATTGTGTATTGTTCTGACCATAGAAATGGTTTTGACATATAGATTTTCCCAAACAGGCTGTTCGCCGTCTCAGAAAAATTCACTGCAGATGCAATGGAGTATCAGGGTCATGCCAGGTCAAAGTCTGCAGCAGAAAATTGTCACTTTTCAACCAAATTGGTTCTCTACTGAAAGAAAAGTATGACACTGCGCCAAGAGTTCAAGTAGCACAAATCAAAGGCCGAAGGAGAGCACGTGACCACAAAATAAAACCAGTCCACCGATTCATAAAGGACATTACCCCAAATGACCTCGTGTACTATGAAGCGTCTCCAGATTTTTGCAACTATGACCTTTCTGCAAGTGCCCTCGGGACGCAAGGGAGACAATGCAATAACAAATCATTGGGAATTGATGGATGCCAATTGTTGTGCTGCGGGCGTGGATGGAAAACGATGAAGGTTAGCAGGCAACAAAATTGCAACTGTAGATTTACATGGTGTTGTGAGGTTCAGTGCCAAAGATGTAAACAATCAAATCATATCAGTATATGTAATTAGTATGTATAAATTTAGAATGCGTTCTGAAGGCTTATGTCTCCAAGGAATAGACATAAGTGATCTTGATCTTGCAATGGTAACAAAACGTTGATGAAGATGGCGGCTGCAAACATTTTTGTTGTTAAATTACCAAAAAAATCTAGCCTTAATTTATTCGAATTTTGCTAATATATCAATGCAACGATGCATAAATTTGCGAAAATTTAAAACCGTCAAAAGTGTTGGCAGATCAATAAAAGAATTATTTGACGTCGGAAGATTTTTATTTGATTACAAAATTTTTGATTTCTGCAAATGATATACCTTTTCTCGATCTTCTGTGGCATTGGTCGTCCAAGATGGGCTGCTAGTTAAATAAGTTGCGTTTCTTCTTTCTCCTCATACATAGGTTGCAAGCAATATGTAATCCGAACAAACGTCAGTTCCTACAGAAAATATTACATGTGTATGATAATTAATATTAGTAGTGTAAGTTGAAAATTTTTCTTGCCTGAAAGAAAAGTCCAGCTTTAACATGGTTTCCGGATATATTTCTAAAGGAAATGCTCCTGAAACCTACCTTGCTTTTTCGAGTTTTGATTGGTCCGAGTAAAAGAAAGAAAATACAGTTCGGAATTGTTCCGGATAACCAGATCTGGAGCAAATCCAGAGCATAATTGCGCCAATAGTAATTACCAAATGCAACAGGGAGGAATTTTGTAAAACCTACAACTGCGGTTTCAAACATGGCAATGCGATTTGAAAACAAAGATTTCACACTCTGAGCAAACTCAATTAACTCAAAATAAACAAAAACAGCAAAATTTTATGATTTCGTTTGTTATGATTTGCTTGGCTGCTTTGAATGTGTGAAATCTATTCTCTACAGTGACAAATCACATCGACATGTTTGAAATCACAATTATTTGTTTTACAAATTTCTCCCCTGTTACAAGAGGCATTTATTCTCGAAATTTGAAATTGCCATTCGACCAATGAGAACGCAGTTATTCATAAAAACAGGGAGGGGGGAATTTTGCAAAGGAAATAATTGTGGTTTCAAACATGACAATACAATTTGTCACCGTAAAGAATAGATTTCACACAATTATGCAGCCAAGCTAATCAAGATAAACAAAACAATAAGAAAGTTTTGCTGTTTTTGCTTATTTTGATTTGATTGAAAGCGCTCAAAAGTGTGAAAGCTATTCTTTCAAATAGCAAATCCTGTTGTCATGTTTGAAACCGCAATCTTTTGTTTTACAAAATTCCCACTTCTTGATTCGAATGACAAAACTCCTGCTCAAAATTGTGGAATACTTCTCATTTGCAGAGACCATTCCGACCCTTTCCTAAATTCGTTGCATTTTGTTGCCACCTTCATGAGCCCAGAAAAGCAATAGTCTATATAGATTTAGTTACACGGAGTTAGAAAAAAGTTGTTCGAATGTTTTTAAAGCACTTTGTTTTATTTGGGATATTTAAGAGTATTTATTGTAAATAACACGTTGTTGGTAATTTATGGTTTTTTGACGTTTGATCTGGCTTATAGCTAGCTTTGATTGTAAGCATGTAATATGTAAATTGGCCTTCTTTGTTTTGTCCTTTTCCTAATTTTAAACCATAAAAAGCGTAAACATAAGTATAGTTTGAAGCTGGCGCCGCCCCTAGATCCTGTCCTAATGCAAGAACAAATCAAGGTTAAACAATTACAGTTAAGCTCCGTTATCTCAAATTCTCAAGGGAAATGGAAATTCGTTTGAGATCAATCTACATCAACACTGACAGTTCTCAAGGGGTAGGGTTGTTACTGAACCTCAAATCCTTTCAAGCTCATTCTCCAGGGGGGCAGTACCATCTAACTCGGGTAGGGAGGGGCGTGTCCAAGGAAATCTTGAGCTGATCCAAAAAAATTAAGGAACGAAAACCTAAAAATAGAACAGTATGGCGCATGTTATAATTCAATTTTGCTGCTTATAACAACTTTTACTAACATTTCTATGCAATTTCTTGATGTTTTACCCAAAAATATAAGATTTCAAATTTTCAGAGCCAAATTTATAATATTTTAAGAAAACGTTTCAGACCCAAAAATATATTATCGAAATCAAAATCCCAGACCCAACAATATAGAAGGGAATTTCTTGAGGGCAATAAAAACCGCCTTATCGAAATTGGTAAAACTAAAGTCTAGCTTTTCCAAAATTTCAATACTGGAATTTCTTCAGAGTTTCACAAGGTATGAACAAAAAATGCAAATTTGTTGAAAGATCCTGACTGAAAGAAGATGCTGACTGAAAGAGCCTTTTAATCAGGACGTACGTCGACATGGGAAAAGAATTTTTCTACATCTGCATACACGCAACATGTTTCTTACAAAAAAAACTAATGATTTCAAAAAATCTCATGAAGTAACTACAACCTGACACATCCTGCAGTTTCTTAAAATCTTAAAGTCTCAGCACAAAAAGTGTTAGCTTTTGGGCGTGTTAGCTCAGCACACAAAATCTTAGCTTTTTGACGATTTCAGTATCAGGTTTTCGTAATTTTGTTTCTAGAATAAAAGAAACGTCCATGATACGACTTGTAGACTGTTTCCACTGACAAAATTGGCCTATTTTCTCAAAACAAGCAGCCCAACAGAAATTTTATGAGTCAACCAATCACAACTACACACTTTTGATGAAACGAATATTGAATGGTTTTGCAGGCCATATGTCTGTTTATGAGTCTCAATATGGAGGAGCTAATGTGATAAGTGTTGGGTAAAGCCATCATGAACAATATCTTTAATGCATAACCTTACTTACCGAAGTGCAAAGTTTTTAACCATGATGAATGCCTTGTAATACTGGGTGCCTAGAACATAGAAATAAGTGTTAAATTTTGATATAAATGCGTTCAATGATTTTAAAAACAAAAAGTTATGTTGCTTTATAAGTATTTTCTGTGAAATAGAAATACCAAGGTGAGTTAAAAGATATCACAATAAACTTTGTCCAAAATGATCTTCAAAAGACCTTCAAATTGATGGAAATCACGTCTCATTTACAAATTAAGTATTTTCTTAGTTTCATGTGGTTTTTAAAATGATTAAATAATGAACACATAAATTTTAAAAATCTGCATATTTTATTAAAATGCACATAAAAATCCTACTTAAAATACCCTTTTCCCGCAACTCATTAATGAAGGATTAAAAAATCCTATAACATTTTTCGTTCTTTTCTATTTAGTCCTTTAAATGACAAATTTAACACTTTCACCTCAATAGCATTTATAAGGAGTTGTCTATGATTGGTCAGAATTGCTCACGTGATATCAGTTCATGTAATGTAAATAGCTGGGGGTATGAAATATAATTTGTTAGGGGGGAGGCAAATTGATTTTGGAATGTTAAAATAAATAATTAGATGATCTGTGGAGACACCAAAAGCAAAAGCAATACAATCCCTTTTAGTCTGGGAACGTGTCAAGTTTCGTCGTCCACAGGAGCAAAGTAACATTTTTCAAGAAAAACTTGGTGGTGCTAGTGTAGATGCGGCAATAGAGTAGCTGGACAAATTTTCTAGCACTTGACAAGGCACTGGGGTACGAAAAATTGGTTACCTCTGTTTGTTGGGGCACAAAATGTTTCAAGGCTTTTTACTGGGGTTCAAAAATTCAAAAATGTCCTTGAGCGGAACATTTCCAACATGGTAATCCAAAGTTTTAAGATAAAAATTGTCAGCAAAAAAAAATTCGTTTAATACGAACAGATCAATTGTGACAATCTTTGTAAAAAATCAAAGATCTGTATCCCATGTAATCCAGCAAATGCTTAATCCAATCAAAGATAGCTTAAAACTTATAGCTTGAATAGAAATCTTTAAAATCAAAGAGAATTCACCGAACACTACAGCCTTCACACTGCATCACATGGTCTGTAAAACTGCAAGGAAGTATCATCCAGTCTAAACTCGCATAAAATATGAATACCCTTTTCGGTGCTAGCCTGGCAAAAGTTCTTATTTGAACCCTCACAGAGAGAACATAGAGAACATACCCTTAGAGAACATAGCTGGGAGAAAGAGAAAACTGACAACCTCTCTAATAGTTTTAAACATTTAATTTAGAATTACCAAAATTTACTTTTTATTTAATTTCCAACGTCAATAGTATATGATGTAAAGTATATGTTTTAATAATATTGTATAGGGTTTCCATTCAATTTTGATTAATTTTATCGTTATTAACTTTCAATGGAAGGTCCCTTGAAAAACAGCCAAAAAAATATGCAAGGAAGAGCAAGTTGATTAAATAGCTACAGAAATTTGACAGTTGCAACGTTTAAAAATTTTCCATCCACTTCTATCTCTTAAAGTTGCTTTTCCAAAAAGTTATGAAAATGTTCAGTCTGATGGTTCTTACATTCGAAAGTTCCTTTATGCGGGTTTCCACTGTATCATTTAATTTATAACATCTTTTTCTGGATTGCTAAAAAAAGATCCACGATGTCTTCTTTCAAGGAGTTATGGGATTTAACAATTGTCATACGCCTTAAGAAGAACTTTGCCTATACTCTTTCTCAAACGACTTCTCGACATACTTCCCAAGCCCAATGACACCTTATAATTCAAACTTTCATGCATACTGAAGTGCTCGGAGCCAAAACGTGAAATTATAAGTGCACTCACAGTTATACAGTTATTACAGGGCTGAAAGGTTGACCAAGCTTGGTCAAAGTTCGCTGACTTCAAGAATGCTGTCAAATGAATGAGCTAGTAACCAAATCACATGCTAACTAAGCCATAAAGTTAAACATTTTGACCAGACAAAGTCTCACATTTAAGTAAGCCTCTCAGACACCCAATTTTATGAGCCTGATTGGCTGGTTCCTTGCAAAACTCCTGATTGGCTGGTTCCTTGCAAAACTATAGAGCTCCAGAGAATCTCGCTTTTTTACTCATCAGGTAAATGGGGACATCTACATCTAATGTATGAGAAATTATCAAACAGGATATAAACACTATACTTGGATCCAATGTTAGATTTATAAAATTTCTAGATGGATTACTATTTTACGCCTTTGAGTGAATGACAAGCGGTGTCTATGTGTGAAAAATTGACGAAAAGAGATTGATTTGATGATCAGTTGTTGGTAGCAAATTAATCTTAATTTAAAGCCTATCTTTCCATTTATTTCCATTTATGATCGATTTCCTCAAGGCGCAGTTGTTCATAAAAAATGGACCTGAAAAGAACAGGAAATTGAAACATTCAGACAGAAAATTGCAACAGTGAAAGAAAGAGCCACAAATCGCTGTTGTGAAACCTGGAAACTCATTAATTCATAAGCTACTTTGAAATTTAGAATTAAACATAGCGGTTAAACATCCAATCCGACTTCCACACTGATATACCACAGAAGGTACCGGGTGTCCCAAAAATGGTGTCACTGTTTCATTAAAAAAACATAGAAAAATAAAACAGCAAGCAATCAAAGCGTTATATATTACTAAAGAATCTACATTAACTTAAAGTTTGCTACAAATTACTCTAAAATTGGTTGTGTATTCAAAAATATATAGTTGAAAACACAAAATGATGTAAAAGAGAAAACCAGAGGGCTCTGCATAACACTAAAGCTTTGTTGCATTAAAACAAGCGAATATACATGGCTTTATTTTGCAAAAACGAATCAACTAAAAATATGGAAACTTACCCTTCCTTGCAGCATAAAGCGATCTTGAACAGAACCAGAAATAACACAGAAAGAACAAATATAAACTAAAAAAGAAAGCAAACGAGTGCAACTGTTAAATTTTAGATGTGATTATGAAAAAATGAAGATCTACTTGGAATTAAAGTGAGGCCTTGACTGACTACAGAAGTACCTGATTTACCTAAGGCATAGACTCATTAAGTCCCCAATTTTAAGCATGGAAAGCAAACGAGTGCAACTGTCGCTTACGTAAGACTAACGTCTCAAACGTAGGCTTTTATAAAACGCTAAGTAAAAGGTTTGCTGGTCTACAGATTTGAGGAAAACCCTTCAATTTTGATATTTTAGTGCAGATAAAAGGCTAACTCAGACAGGAAGACTTTGTAATTTATAAATCGAACCAATTTTATTCAAAATGTTGCTGAAAAGTGTTTTTTCGGAAACAGCAGAAAACTCCGAGAGAATACGGTCCACATTTTAATTGTACAGATACGACGATATTTTTATTGCTGCTGAGAAAAGTTTGATTACAAGGTAAATTGTGTGAAAAGATTCATTGGTATTATTGTTGTATCCCTTGATAATAACATTTGAGCTTATCATCGAGAAAAACATCAAAAATTGACCAGCAGCCTTTCATAAGTCACGTGCACATCAACTTTATGTCCATCAAAAATACCTTTAAAATTAGTGGTCAAATGTTTCATAACTTTATATGCAAGTTTAACGTTTCTTTTGACTATCATAGATTGCAAAAACAAAAATAAATAAATATTGTAAATAATTTAGCATAAATTAGTAAATATTGTAAATAATCTAGCATAAATTAGTAAATATTGCATCTCAATTGTAATTTATTACTTTGATATAGCTTGACATAGCTTGATTAGCAACATTACCAGAAAATAAATCATTAAACAGACATACTAATTTCAAAGGAATTATCCGTTGAAAACAATAAGAAACAATCTTAACTGGAAAATGTAAACAAGCGAAGTTATGCAGAGTTGCAGAGAAGACGTTTACATTTTCAAGTTGAGAGAGTTGTTCTTTGTTTGTGAATGTCAATTTCAATATAGTTACAAAAGTAACTTTTGTTAATTTTTATAATTAGTAGTACCCCTATATTTAATTTCAATTCATTTATTTGTAGAATACCATTAACTACTACAATGGGTATACTATAAATCGAAAAATAAAATTAAAAAAAATGTATTCTACACAGCCCAAGAAAAGAATAGCTTAACCAGCCTGGCTCGTAAATTAAAATGTAAAGTAACAAAAATAATCATATTGTCTAAATATATGATAACATGAATATATAGCAGCAACAATTAAGCAAAAATACAACAATGTTAGTAACAATAACGGAAATATCATATTTAAGAAATGAATAAACAGTCTGAAGCAAAGTCATGGCTACTTTGCTCTACTATTTCAGTATTTAGCAATGAACCAATTTTTGAGTTTCTTACTAAACGCTTTAAGGTTTGACGTTGATCTGAGGGATAATGGGAGATTATTCCAAAGACGAGCTCCAACATTACGTGATAATGTTCTATATCTTGCTCACAGACTTCAATTTTTATTGTATTCTTGTTGAGTAATTTCTAAAGCAAAGAATGCTCTAAAACGATGACATCTTGATAGTGTGAATTTTGTATCCTTATTGCAGGCATTTAGCAAAGGCTACTGGAAAAACTTTTGTCTTGCACATTTGTTTACGTACCAAGATTTTCCTAGTGGTGTCATTGGCGTTGCGTATGTTGGAAGTCCAAAGCTTATTTCACTCGGAGGAATTTGCTCTATGGGTAACATTTAATTTCCTTTTTATATTTATATTAAAGATTATTAGAACGGTCCTGATCATGAGCTGGCTGTATTTCAACTTAGCAGAATGGCATATCAATAAGGTCATTACTAGAGCAAAGTGTACAGATAATTTCGATTAAATTCAATTTCAATTAATTCAATTTATTTATTTGCAGAATACCATTAACTTCTACATTGGGTATATATTATAAATGGAAATGGGTATATTATATATTCTACACGACCCAAGGAAAGCAAAGCTAAACTAGCCTGGGCCGTAAATTAAAATGTAAAAAAACAAAAATGATTATTTTGTCTAAATATATGATAACATGAATATATATGATAACATGAATGTATTTCAAACAAATGCAGTTGAAAATTGACTCAAACTAACCTCGAACTTGTTGTTTTCTTTCCTTGTTTTTGGCCTATTTTATATAACCTGTCAAAGAGGAAACTATTTGTTTTGGGTCACCTGGTACTGAAATTTGTTTGGCTAGATGTTAAACTTATGACAGATTAGACGCTACTTTGGTCATTAAAGACTTTAAATCAAGCCTGCAGTGTGCTGATTTTGTGTTCAAATGTTTGAACAAAGCTGCTCCCGATGTATTTCATGACCATTTTGAGAAGGTTGACCACCAAAAAGCTACAAGAGTCAATGGACGCAACTTG
>JAYJMH010080850.1:0-10154 GCA_036873815.1 Phacellophora camtschatica | reverse complement strand
ACTTCGGGAGATTGCGTTGATTTTTATAGGAAGACCAATCAATTTCTTGGTTTGACCGACGAGCCTTACGTAACAGTTTGTCTCTAATATTCATCTGTTTCTTCACTTCGGGTGTAAGCCATGGACTTAGTTTTCCTTTCACTTTCTTTGTAGTCAAGGGTGCATGTTTGTTGAAATAAAAAATGAGAATCTGTTTTAAATAAAGCCATGCTTGATTTGCACAGGTTGCATTAAAAACATCCTCAAAATTGGCAGTTTTCAAGTCATCACAAAAGAGTTTTGGGCTGTAGTTGGTGTAATTACAACACGTTATTGTTTTCGATTGGAATTTCACATTGTGGATTTTGCGCGAACGCCCAATCAATTCATGGCCACTCAAACCGGCTGGGATTATTTTGACTGAACTAATGTTTTGTGTTTCATTGCTGCATTTTTGAAATTTTCAGGGAGATGTTTTGACGAGTCAGGCGGGCGATAGATAACTCCTATAAGAAATCCTTTTGATTTTGGAAATAAAATCTCAATCCAAATGCATTCGATATTATTATCCTCAAGATCTAAACGTCTTTGAAAAGGTACTGATTGTGAAATATAAATTCCTGCTCCACCTCCTTGCCCAGAAGTCCTTGCCTTTCCCAGGAAATCATAGCCTGGAATTTGAGCTTCAGCTTCCTCGTCAGCGGCCAAATGAGTTTCGCTAAGCGAGAGAATATGAATTCCTTTGAAATCACCAAGAATATGACAAAGATTTTGCTTGTCTGTTAAAAGTCCACGAATATTTTGATGCAGAATTTTAAGGCCTTTTCTTGCAAGTAGCTCCGTAAGCTCAGGTAATTCGCACTGTTGATTCTCAGTTGTAGGCTCCTCTGTATGATCTTCTGTATGACTTCGAAAGAATTTAATAAACAGGAACGGCAGAGGGCTTCTGTCTCATTATCCATGCATTTTATATGGTGCAGTAATTTACATCCAGTGCAGCAAATTCTACTTTGATTTTTCCGCACAATTTTCATGCAAGAACCACATTTGGTGGCAGGTCCAGGGCATGTTTCGATATCACCACATAACAGGACCAAGATCTGTACCATTACAATTGATTTGTTTCGAGTGGGCCTAAGTTGAAAATGCTTCTGTTGCCTGTTTAGCCATATTGACGAACAGATCAAATTTTCTTTAATGACCAGGTTATCTCCAATGTTGTTTAGATATAAGTTGAATGAATCAGAGCTGCAAAAGGCAAACATTTTTACTTGGAAAGTTGCAAACACAAGAGCGAAGAAACACGCCACTGTTCTTGCATTGCTGTAATTTTGACAAAAACGTATGAAGAAATACGAATTGTGGTTCTGAGACTAAACAATGTATGCAGAATCTAATTTGAAAAAGCAAAAATGTAATATCTCAAAATTTTGATCAAGTTACGTAATGGCAGCCTTTTCTCAAAAAGTGGATTGCACTCGAGTAGAAATTTTCAAACTGATGGTAATATATTGCAGCCTGTTACCAAGGGCCTCAGGTTCTGGGGACGAGGTTGAATACATCGATAACGAATATCTCATTTTTGTTTGTAAAATCTTCAAAAATATCCAGACTTACAGGATTTGTCTAGATTTACCCCCTCTCGTTTCCATGTGCTCTTTAAGACATTATTTCGATCATAAAGGCACTCGTATGTTATCATATTGCCAGATGCACATGGATGCGCCAAAGGAAACGAAGACTTACGGCTTTGAGCAATAATTCAAAGGAATTCGAGGCATGAATCTTCAGTCCGGGTTTCAAATAGACTCACTACATAAGTTCCATGTGCTTTCGCTCTTTGTTGTTGTTGTTGCTGTTGTCGGAGGTGCGAACTAATGACTTTTGCAATGAGTCTAGGTTTCGAGTGTTTTTGACAATGAGTCCCAATTGATCAAAGTGACGTCGATATCTGTTGCACGGGCTACCAGACACACAACCATGTAAAATTAAGCTATTTAAAACTAAACGAATGACATGTTTCCTGTGATGTGGCGTATTCTTAATATTTCCAAACTTCCTACTTTTTGCAGTTATTTATGGAATTATATTTCCCGTTTGGTCACATTATTTTTTGATTGAATGTTTGTTATTTTTTGACTGTTTTGGGCTACAAAAACACACATGGATGTCGCCTTAAAGTCAAAACAAAAAGAAATAATAAAAAAACAAGAAAACAGAAGATAAGACACCTGTAGATAAAGCTGCGTAGACACAGACTTGATCTATATATTATTTACCAAATTAAAGACAAGCATAATAGAGTGGCCTGTTCTTTGACGAGAAATGTTTTAATATTTAAAAATCTAGTCTGAGTTTTGTCTATCCTGTATTCCCACAATGGACTTCACAATGCTTTGCGAGATTAGAGGCGTATTATTTCCCGCCCATTCCACAGGGTGTCTATAATAAGTCGGGTAATGGTAAATTTTCTTTAAAGTAAAACTCATTGTCAAATGACATATGAACGAAATTACTCCCTCAGTTACATAACATTCTTTCATGAAAATCATACGATATCTTGTTCACAAAAACATAGGCATGTGCACTGAATATACACACTTTTTCATTTTCATCATAGTCAATAGAAATTATTTCTGCGTAGAATGTTTTCTAGTTACAATCAAGACTGCAAGACAATCAATTAGTGATCGCCTGCGACAACTTTTCTGTAGCACCAATCAAATTGCAAGAACGGAAAATAGAGCGTGACTTAATTTGCATTCTAAATTTTATTTTCTTGGAACAAGGCTACGGTAAACCATGGCGAACAATAGATATGTCTGCAGGCATGGCATTGTTTCTGAAACGAAGCCAATGTTATTTGGTCAATTTTTGGATGTGCATAGGCCATTTATAGTTCAATGGCATAGACCTAGTCACCAGTCGCTTGGTGAATTTAACTCAATTGTTAAATCGACTGGTGTAGCACATTTTTGTGTCGTTCTAGACTTTTCCAGCCCGGCTCATGATTTCCTAAAAAGTTTGGTTCGTGCAGCCACCCTTGAATACTCATTATCAAAAGCACCAGACCATTTCGTAGATCACGACATACAACGTCATAACTTAATTGGGACAGAACGTTAGAACAGTAGTTTAATAACGGGTCAAAAAGGGGGAAATTATAACTTCCTGATAACTTATATAAGATTCATAAGATAATTTTCAGAATTTATGCAAAGTCTCCCACTTGTTGGAAATTTTCTGGCCTTAATATTAGCATAGTTGAACATAGAATTCCTCAAAATAGGGTAGAACATTAAGTAACATCTTAAAATAATTTTATTGGCAAATAATTTTGTAAATTATGCAGGGTGGGTTTTCAAAGTGACAGCGACAACAGCAACACACTACACTTTATTGCAAGGGATATGTGCCCCTCTTGAGTTGCAATTTGCAATAACTTCTCGCATCATATTTAATTTTGAATGCACTTTTTTCATAAGAACCTCGATTTCATTGGCACTCATTTTGTCAGCGATTTCAGCCTGAAGATATTTCTAATATGTTCTCATGTAATCCAAAGTTGGAATGTAGCAAGAGACTAATTTTTGAAGATAACATCAACTTTAATTAGACATATTATTGCTATCTACTTATATCGGGTTGGATAATCGGGTTGGATATCGGGTTGGATTCTCTGCAATTTCAAGAGCCATCATAAACCAATTTTAGCACCAAAGTTGGAGGGTGCACACAGCCTTTTCAGTCTTTCATCCTCAGGCATGTTATTGCTAGTTCTTAAATTTAGGCTTAATCTCAACCTCGATGCTCTTATAAAAATGGTTCTCATAAAAAGGAGTGTGAAAAATGAGCAAGCACTATGTAAGTTTTATCTTCAGGGGATACCACAAACTAACAAATTTAATTGAAAAGCTGAAATCTCGTATTAAAAAACGTTGAACTGAGTAAAGAATTATGTCCCCCCTGTCCCCTGAAAATATGACGTTTTCCTTTGTATTCCAGTAGGCCACATGGCCCATGAAGGAAGATACTAGATCATAGCCAAGATAATCACACACACCATCTCCAAATATATGACGAATAACAGTTGGACATTTCTGTCTTGAAAAGTTATTTTGAAATGTGTATTTCAAGCAGGGGTGGAGCTCGGCTCGAAGTATTGGGGGCAAAAGGGTTCTTCAGAGAGAGAGCTGGCCGACTGGGCTGAAAAAACTGAGCCCGCTAGAGAGCAGTTGGCACGGGTGGTCGCCCCCTGCCCCCTTTGGCTCCACCCCTGATTTTAAGAATGAATAATATTCGTCATATGTTTGGAGATGGTGTGTGTGATTGTCTTGGCTATGATATAGTATCCACACCAGTCGTGGAATGGTTAATTTACGTGTCTGGACATCTGCGTCTTAACTTCGTATTTCTGCCTTTTCATTGTATTTTTGTATTACATTTCAGCTGTGAAACATTTCCCGGACCTCAGTTCATACTACGAAAATATGTCATCGGAGTTGATGGAAGGTGGAGTGCTGATTATTATCATTTCAAAGATGGCTGGTGCACAAAACCAAGTTTTACCATGCACATGAAAGGCATTTACAAGATTGGAGATAAAAATTCATTTGGAGGAAATAAAGCGGAGTTCAGCGCAAGATCTTTTGTTCTGTTTCCGCATGATGATGAAGTTTTGGTGGATTTGACGCAGGTATGCCTCCATTTTTGGTGTAGAGAGTCCTTCTGATTACTTTGCTACCTTAGAGTTTTTTTTATTTCTCTTGATTCTCTAATCCGTTGTTTTAAAATATCATACAATCTTGCTACTACTCCCACGAAATAGTTAAAATTAAGAGCTGAAACTAACATTTCGGTCCTCAAAAAGACGTGGATCTCAGTTTAGAAAAATACAACAACACAACAAAAAACAGAGATCTGGGTATTGTAAATGTAAGATCCTAGACTCACTACAAAAGTCGTTAGTTCGCTCCTCCGCCTGATATTCCTCCGCTCCTGACTAGCAGTGCTTACAAGGAAATTAGGGGTGTGCCGAAAAGGGTTTCTGGATTTTTTATGAAATTCGTTTTATAGTATTTGTGCTGTGAAAAAATTGAGCCAAAAAACCTATGTGCTTGTATGTTTCTCGCTTCATAGGCTTGTTTCTATTTGATGGTTCCTTTCACTCATTTGGTTTTCCCCGAACTTATACCCGAGTTGCTTATTATTTTGGGTGTGACCCCTTCAAACACCCCCCCCCCCTCCAGTAGTAACGCAATATCTCTAGTGTTCAGTACTCATTTATCAATTTGTTTTTATGTTTTTTATTTCTTTGTCTTCTCGTTGTCATTTTTATTCAACATTATTGCGTACTTCAACAGGCACAGAACAAGTTCTGCCCAAACTCAGGCCTACCAGCTCTAAAAAAGAACGAACATGGTCAAATAATTGTGCCGAAGAACAAGAATTTTACAATGAGAAAATCAATATACAGATATTTTGGATGTAGAAAGATCTTCGGTGTGCACCTTTACACACACAAAATCATTAGGCTGCTCCGTGATATGAAAACGTCGAGCATTAACGACATGTTATACTTTGGCGAGACACCAGCACACCGAAGCACTAGACGGTATGTACCAACAGCTTATCATTTCCCATTGAGCAGATCCAGTTCAAACTGCAACGTCTGCCGGACGCTAGAAACAGCAACATCTGGCCAACAACTTCGGCTGAGAATACCCCGGTTGAAATCACCCATCGAGGATGAATGGACGAGCTCGTCATGTCAAGTCGTTGGTGAAGCATTTCTGTCCCGTTATCTAAGGTTTTCAGTCCCTGACAAAAAAGGACAGAGAGAATGGAACCTTGTTTATTATTTCTATTTAGATTCATCGTGCAAAGTACTCAGCTATAAAATTTCAGCGAAAGGAACGTACAGCAATCCAGTGAAATCAAAACTAATTTCTGGATCTTTTGACGTGGCTTTTAATCTCACAGACACTGAAATTACTCCTTATGAAATGCTTATAGTTGAGCTCTTGCAGGCAGAACCAGAAGGGACATGTGCAGTTTCTAAAAATTGGAAGAAAGGAGTGACGCAAAGCGTGAAATTCACCAAAGGTTGTAGAATATTTAGAATCACTATTCCATCCATCGAATATGATGTGCTGAAAACGACCAGAAATAACAATGGCGGGGTTGATTTATACACCGGACAGAGTTCACCGGACAACATCGTGCCTGATACACCGGAAAAGAGGCCAACTTCATTTCAGCTGCCATTGCGGAGATGCCGAGATGTACTTACTGGTATGAAAGTATTGCCAACGGCAAGGGTTGCAAAAACTCGCAAAATAAATATACATATACCCTACACGATTCCTGAAGTATTCAAGAAAAAATATACTGAAATGATGAAAAAGAACTCAATTAAGGGTAGTGGAAAGGAAAGTAAGGGTAATGGAAAGACGAGAAAAAAACATAATAATAAAGACAATGACGTAGAACTTAGTGCAAAGACTAGTGGCAATAGTGCTTCAAGGATGGGCCTGAATTCCATCTTGATATTTGCATGCTTAGCATCGCTTTTTGTAACATGTAGGTAATACGGGTATTGATGCATATAATATTTAACATAAAGTTTTAAAATAAGAAATTTGGAGGGTAGCGAGTGAGGACTATCCATGTAAAAGAGGACCAATATTTTTTTAATATAAGCAGTCTTGGGCGCGTTGCCCTGGGCTCTAGTTTCCAGGTCGCGAAGAGCGAAAATATCATGGTTAGGCCACAGTCCAGATTGGAAACTTTCCAAAATGCGCGCGGAAGATTGGCATCGGACAATTGTTTCTAAAACAATAGATCTATTGGTTTTTTAATTGTTTGGCCTAAAACTGCGCGCGGAACATCTTCCGCGCGCAGTACAAAGTTTCCAGTCTGGGCCACAGTTAATGTTGGGGAGACGAGAGGCCTGGCTCTATTGTTTTAAACAAAGCTTCTGATATGTTGCTCAAACCAATCACGTCAAAGAATTTCTACATCATAAACACATGCACATAAGGACGATGATTTCCCTTCATCACAAAGTCTTTCTGGTTATGTCCCTGTGGTTGTTGTTTTTAAGCAACATTACTGAATCTGTTGAAAAACATTACTGCGCATGTGGTTATGATGTAAAAATTTGAAATGCAAACGGTTCACGAATCGATCTCATCTCCCTCTCCCCAACAAGTTAGGTTTTGTTTTTTTCGTGTTCTCGTTCAGTTTGCATTGTTCTATTATAAATTTAGGAATTAATTAATTAATTAATTTTTATTTACAATAACTTATTACAAGATAACTGTATTTTATGTTATCCAAGTAAAGAAGTACTGATTCATCTTGGGCCACGTAACACACCAAGTTATATAAAATTTAATCTACTGATAATAATTACATCGTTTGATTGTGGATTATGTGAGTGTCTATTTGTCCCATCCGATTAAGTGCTTGGAACGCCATTGGGCGCACACCGGAAGTTGTCTTTTTCCAATTTTGGAACTGCCATCAAACTCAACGATATCGGGACAAATAGCGCCTTCGCAGCAACAAAGAACTATGCTGTGTTTCAGAATTTGGACACTTGCGAGTTGCATAAATCACAAGCAGACACCAATAACTAAATCAAGAACTGTTTTGACACATGAAAAAAAATTATCAAACTTTATTCAATAGCAGCTTCATGTGAGTACGCAATATTTGAACGATAATGAGCTTTTTGTTCGAGACAAATGGAGCTCAGAACAGAACTAATGTATTTTTTTACTTACTGGATAAGGAAAGTAGTTTAATAGTGTAGATTTTGTTTGTATACGAACAAATGCTTTTGGTCATGTAACATTGAGTACAAGATGACCACGATAGGTGGAGTTCTTATTCTTATTTACCTAAGGTCTTCTCCTCCGCAGGGTATTTTCCTCCGCAGTGAAATAGTTTTTTTTACTTTTTACTGATTAATGAAATGAAATAGACTTGGAGCAAATCTATGTTAAGCCCGACCTCAAAGGTCGATTGTGTCGAGTTAAATTCAATCGATGTTGAGTTGACATTGATATCACAAGACAAAACTTTGTGTTAGATTCAAACGGCTTTGTGATTCAAATTAATCTTGCTACCTTGTTAATTTCAAATTGATCTTTGCAGTAACTTGACCCGTAGCTTTAAACGATATATTTAAGGGGGTCTGTAGGGGTTTCCGGATTAATGGATTTACTAGAAAACACAGTGTTGATTGCGGATTTTGGCGGCATTGCGGATCCGGATCGGACACAAAAGCAGTTTGGATTTACGGATTTGTGGTTCTTGGCGCAAAATATCAGCGGATTGACAGATTTTGACACATCCCTACAGACCCTATATTTAACATCGATTTAATTGATATTATTAAATTTGACTCAACGTAAAGTGTGACGGTAAACAAAGGTATTAGAGGCTGATGGTTTGTGTAATCTTCCTAGAATATGTAAGTTTTATTTGCAAAAATTTAAAATCCGATATTCGACCTACGTCAGATTCAAAATCCTAAATGTTTGAAATATTGAATGAAAACATGGGTTTGCTAGGACCGTACATGCGTGCCCGTACATGTAGCTTCTCGGTGTTTATAAAATCATTATTAAATTTATTTTGTTTTCATGATTATCATATTTTTGTGTTTATTTTAAGAAACCATCATTAATTACCATAAGGATGCGCCGAAGGTTTTATTTATTACCATGAGGATGTGTTTTAAGGTTTTATGGGGGTCTTGGTTTTTATTTCATACATGGAAGGGGGGTTGCAGATTTTTTTTTAGATAATTTTGTTTCGTGACGAGATAAGGAAAGAGGGGTTCGTTCGGAAGAGATATTATATCTTTTTTACCCTTTTCTCATCACCCCCTTTGTAATAAATGAACGGTGCGGTCCCTTACTCAAACTATTTTCACCAACGCTACTAGCGAAATGAAATGCGTTATATCGTAATGCACTAATCTTTGTATATATGTACCACGAACAAATTTTAATACTTTCAGAATTTGTTGAGTTCTATTTTGTATATATATTTAGCATGTATTTTAGAGAAAAACAACCAAGAATCGTTTGTTTACATTTGTGACGTTGACAAAAGTCTCTATAATACTTTGAATTGTAATTTCTAACAGATAGTTTTCCCTGAAAAGTTTTATTTGTCGCATTTCGTACCTTGTTCTTGTCCAAGTAAAATCTGGTCTCCATGTAGTCGCAGAGTGTCACAATAAAACGTGGCTTCCGTTTGTCGTATGAGTTGCAAGAATTTAGGACCCAATTGCTCGCGAAAATTAAAAGCAGCACTTCACTCAAAATAAATTATTAATGCTGTACCGATGAGCACGAAAACAAGGTAATTACATTTATAGCCTATTGCAAAGTGTTGCAAGATTGTTTCCATATAATTCTAATTGTTGCACAGTGTCCCAAGCAATTAAAGCAATTTCCATTAGTTGCAAGGTGTCGCAGGAACTATTCCTACGACACTTTCCGACTACAACAAAACCAGGGCTAAAGACCCATTGCTAACCAGCAGGCATTGCGGTAAAAATTACGTACGGTACGTTTCTTTGACGACTTTCTTGTTATCTAAAAGTTTGTTTTCATTGGCAGAAACCAGAGCAATTCTGAACTGCCATGTTTTCTCCATAAAGGTAAGGTTATAGCCTTATTATATTGGGGAAATCCTGAACTGCCACGTTTTCGTCATTTCATTTTTTTATTTTCATTTTCAATTATTTAAAGAGGGTGACCCTTCAGGCTGATTTTCAAGGGGCCCTCTTAAAACGTTATAGTAATTAAATGTTTAAAATTAATAAAGGTAAAACATATTTACACAATTTGAAAAATTAGATATTAACTAAACATTAAATTACATTAAAAAGGGAACAGAAAGCATTAGATAAGCTTTTTGAAAGCTTTAATAGAGGGCGCTTGCTTTGACTCAGCTGGGAGGCTATTCCATATTTTGGCTCCTCTAAATGTAAAGCATTTTTGTCCGCTGCAAGTTCTCCTAAGCGGTAATCGCAAATCATGAGCTGTGTTTCGAAGGCAGTGTGAAGAATTCACTGAGTTTCTAGTGAACATTTTTGAGAGGTAATGAGGTGTAAGGTCATTTATTGATTTATACACCATTATTTTAGTTTC
>JAYJMH010080839.1:0-10155 GCA_036873815.1 Phacellophora camtschatica | reverse complement strand
AGACAATCTGTTTTCCCTCGACATTTGCGCAATATTTTGAATTGTTTGTGCAAATTCTCGGGCTGCATTCCATGCTGCTCTTTAATATGGCAACCGATGGCCGACGCTTTGTGTTCCTCAATCCTTTGTTGCAAGTGTCGACAAGAATTACTTTTCAGATCAGATAATAAAGGTTTCTAGTTTAGGCAAGGAATATAGAGAATTGGAATGGAAAATTAAGAAGAAGTGTAAATGTGAACAAAGAGAAATTGAGCAATGAATAATCGCTTCAATTGCAAAACTTGTTGTTTTCGCTGCAAAAAACACTTGGACATAAATGGATATATCATCGCCGCTACATTTGCATTTTTTATAATCGAGGTCACAAATTACTCGTATGTTATCAGGCTGTGTAATATATGTGTTTACGAAATGTTTGCTATCCAAGTTTTTGCATAATATTTGCTAAACCAGTGTAAGGGTTTTTGGGAAACCCGGTAGAAGATGTAGTATAAGCTGCCAATATTCTGAAATCAGAAAAAGGGATAGCCATTAGGATGATGTAAAGGAACAGAGCAGCCGGGCCAGATGGAATGGTTGCAGAAATGATTGATGCCCTTGAGGGTTATGGTGTAGAAAAATGAGCAGAAGTCATTTATAAAATTTATGATGATGGAAACTCTCTGGATGATTTGAGTAAGTCCATTGTCATTGCACCACCAAAAAACCTGGTGCTGTGGAATGTGAACAGCATAAAGCAATCAGCCTTATTAGTCATATCACAACGATCATTCTCAGAATGTTATTTCTAAGAGCAAAAAATAAGGGTAACTCTTGAGATTGGAAGAGAGCAGTTTGGCATTGTGGCATATGCAGGTAATAGGAACGCCATCTTTGTCTTTAGGATCACAACAAAGAGAGCGGTAGAAATGCAGGAATATGTTTTCATTTCCTTTATTTATTACACAAAATCATTCGATATAGTTAAACACGATGAACTGTTTGAAGATCGTAGTAAACTGGACCTGAATAGAAAATCTCCACTTGCCATTGATCTTGTACTGGAACCAATCTGCATGTGTAAGGGTACATGGAGAATACAGCGAATGTGTAAATATAGAAAGAGGAGATAGAAAGGGAAATGTGATGTCACCGGATCTCTTCAACTACTATAATGAATTTTTCCTTAGAAAACTGGAAGATGAAAAGTATTTAAAAGTCGGCGGACACAACATTACAATATATTTATATGCAGATGATACAGTTTTAATGGCAGAATCAACATAGGAGCTACATAGACTATTGTATATAGTGGGTAAAGAAAGAAAGGAAGGAATTATCCATAAAAGGGATAAATGCTAGATGTAAGGAAGAGATAAAAAGAAGGACCATACTTCAAATCAGCTTTTTCAAAGCTGGACAGCATCCTTAGAAATCGATCACTAAGCATGAAGAACAGGATACGTGTAATGAATTGGTACGTTTACCCTGTTTTGATGTATGGAAGTGAGGCTTGGTTAATACCATTGGATAAGAGGAAACATTTCAAGAGTTGGGAAATGTGGTTTCTAAGGAGAATGATGAGGATTCCTTGAACAGACAAAGTAAGCAAAGAGAAGGTTTTACAAAGAGCCGCAGTGAGCAGGAAGTTGATATACAAGATAAGAACCAAACAGATAAGATCTTTGTGACACAAAAAGAGGAAGGAGAGTATGGGAAGCCTTACACTGATAAGAATGGCTAAGGGAAGAAACAGCGGAAGAAAAAGAATGCTTTAGATGGCTAGTCTAAATGGATGGTTTAGAGAAAAATGGGTTGAAAACCAGGAGGGGGCTCTGATAGATAAAACAAGAGACAAAACGTTGTAGCCAACTATGATCGCCTACGTCCTTGGATATGGCACCTAAAGAAGAGGAATTGATTAATACAGCTGCTTCATTGTGATTTAGCAAAGGAGTGCCATCGAATGCTGTCGCAGATTGGAGCTCATTGTTCTAAAAATAAAGAGAACAACGGCTTTATTATTCAGGTGTTTTAAATTGCAATTCTCGAAAATATTGGGGGACAGGTGGCGATCTGTACTACCATCAGCGAGTGTCTTTGGGTTGAAGAAGATGCAAACATCGGTAGCAACAACTAATATTATACCTTGTCGCATTGGCTAGACATGTGAAAGACTTTAGCCATTTGGATGCAAAACATTGACCTGCCATTTCCAGTCATGTTTGCATGTGCAAGCCCATAGCCTTTGTTATTCAACGGCAACAAATCCTCTGACTACCTTTAACTCTTTAACAATCATATGCTGCATTATGCAGACAAATCTTGACTCTTTGTTTGTAGTGAGGGGCTTTGGGCTACCAAAACCTGCAAACCCGGATAAAGATTATACTTTCAAAAAACACGTCAACCCACTCCAGGATATGTTTCAAAACCAAACCTATGTACTAGGCAGTGGCGGAGATGGATGTGGTCAGGGGCCGTCCATCGTTCATATCCGAGTATCAAAAACGCCTTTTGTCGGAAAATTTATCACGGATCTTACTGCTTACATATGAATGTCTTAAAATTTACGTAAATATTCAGATTTTAGCCCCCATGCCAAAACTTTGTAGCTACGCCGTGGCGGGGAGTACACCCTAGTATATGGGTACGGGTATGTGCCGTCAAAATGGATGGGTTTAAAGGCAGTAAATCATCTAAACATGTATATAATGTTTGGCAAAAATGTTTGGTTAGATGTCCAAAATTGTCCTTAAGATGGGTGGGTTTATAAAATTTCAGCGGCACACTCCCCTCCGACTGAGGGACATGTATCCGTCACCCCGGGGTAGCTACGCTATTGGTACAAGGTTCAAGTTTGCATTACAAGTCTCTTCATAAGGAAAATTATTTTGGGATCTCAGTGCAGCAGGGAGTTGAGATGTGTGGGCACCGACAGGTAACATGATTGACAGGAAAGATATGATAAATCATCACCATGGGATTATGACTTCTTCTTAACCTTAGCCTGGAAAAACTCTTCTCAAACAGCTGTTGGATGTGACTGAATTGTCTCTTGCAGGGTAGCAATCATGCTTCCGGTTCATGTGGATTACATATCAGACCGACTCCCTAAGTTCGTTTTTAAGTTCATTATGTTACCCGACTCCTTAAGTGATTTTAACGTTCGTTATTGACAATGGCTACCAGATGTCGGCAACCAACACATTGTTTCAAAAATACAAGCCCAGTTGTGAATATGAATGTCGCCATGCACCACGAAACACCAGATTAACCCTATTCTGACTCGCAAGAGGCGAAGGAAACATAAGTTCAAAGGAAACAGACGGATACTCGTTCTGAGTTGCATGTGGTAAAAGGAAAAATTGCGGATGATAACAACTGCTTGAGAAATGTTCTCTTTAACAACATCTTGAGAGAAGGAGACACACATCAGTACAACAAGCTGATTACGTAAATGCTTTATACTAGATAATACAACAGTCTTCATTGTTATGATACTGCTCACATAAATTTGAATTAGAATTCCCCACACAGATTCGTTGGGGTTCTTAGTCAGAAATAAAAACTTAAAGATTATTCAAGTCTTTACTACTACATAGTAAGAATTGAAGATCAGAAATTACAAATGTAAGGGGGCGGTCATTTTCCTTATTATTTATTTATCAAAGGTGGAATTATTTTCTTCTCGTTCTTTTCCCTTTGTAAAAAAATTTGAAAAGTTTTTATTCTGATCATTTTTCATCTTCATCCTTGTTTTTGTGTTAGAGTATGAAAATACTTATATGGGGTATGAAAACAATTATATGTTTTCTGATGGGGTACGAAATAACTTTCTATACCTGCGGATGGGGTACAAAACTTTATGACAAAACTCCCAAATTTCCTTCGCCCTAATGCTACACATACTTTGACAGCTTCCTAAGTAAAAAATCTGAAGCACAATTTCGCTGCTCCGAAGTGACAAATTTGAAAACTATTTTTTACTGCTACGCTGTCAAGTTGCGACCCTTAGTTAAAGATTTTCAAACTTCTCTCTCTTAGTTAAAGACCCTTATCAAAACCCCTCCATGTCAAAACCCTATCAAAACCTTATGAAAATCTTTATAAGAATCTTAACAAGCCCCCCCCCCCCTAGGTAATTAATGTTTGAGAAGACCCTGCATTTCGTGTGTTGAAAGGTTTCCGTACTCATTCTCATGAAACGCATAATCTAATCTCCATGATCTGCAAGCCTTAGCTCTTCTACTAGGCTACTGCAGAGACCTTTTTCTTCTCTTTCCTTTAACCTTGGTTTTACCCACCATTTTTTTCTTGCGTTTCATTTCGCTCGTTTGTATTTTGAGGCCACAGGCTATAACTAAAAAAATTCTGCAAGTTTTTCATCGTCGCTTTCCGTAATTTTTATTTTCTGGTCTATTTTGCGCCGAAAATAAGAAACTGAAACCGAATTGCTGTAATGGTGAAAGTTCCACTGTGGATCATCTACTGTCGAGCGCAGGAATATGGCTTGGATTCAATGACCAATTGGTCAGACTTAATTGATGCAGATCTCAATTGATGCAGATGCATTGATGGTTCCTCAAGGAAAATGTTGTCCCTTGGGTGCACAGCAAATAATTATGCTGAAACTGTAAGGAAGTCTTCAGGTGTAGCATTTTTGTTTTATTCGTTTTTCATTCCCTTGAAGAACATAATTTGCTTGATTTGGAAGATCCACTTGGAAAGAGTGCCTTTCATTTTTCATTCTTTTCACGAATGAACAATGCAATATAGGAATTTGTTGACGATTTCAAGGAGCACCCACTAGTCTTGCTACACAAGTCATAATTTTGCTACAGATATTTGGATGAACACTAGCTATGACCTGTTTTTGTGCTTTTCAAAACTGGGATATTTCTTATAGCCTCGCTATGAATCTTTCTGTTCCGTGGAATATACCAGCTGGACCAAGAAAGCCTGATTCTGTGTTCTGGAAATTGCAAACAATCTTATTGTCGTTGGTTTTCTACAACACATTGTCAGTATCAGGTTGGTGGATGTTAGCCTGACTACATCGGGCCCTTAGTTTCGCTACTGCGGGGGAGATGCAAAGGAAAAAGCCCACACGTTCAACAATATATAATTATTCGTCCATCGATATATCATTAGCCAAATTAAGACTGGTAGTAAGTCTATACTATTGTAGCCCCAAAATTTGGTTGCTGTAGCACACATGCGCGCGTGCCAGAGAAATGTTTGTGGTGATTTTGGGATTCCTGTTTAACAGTGGTGCCACTAGAGTGGAGTTGGGGGGAAGGCAACAGCCCTCCGTCGGAGGAGGTAAACACCCCGTCGAAGAAATAATAAAATTTGCCAGAGCCAAACAAAATATTAAAATTCGAATCAGGGTTATCAAATATTGAATACAAATTAATACTTTTTCCGGGAAGTACACCAGACACCAGTAATGTAGTGCTACTAGATTAACATGGGGGGCTCCAATATTAAATAACCCAAAACAATACCAAAAGGTAAAATTCAATCGTTTTTCTCGAGTTTTTTTAAATGAAGGACCCCTTGAAAATAAATCTTGGGATTGAAGGGTAGCCCTCCAAAAGTGAAATGACCCCATGAACTTCGTGTACCGTTCTTCATCGCATCCTCAACTTTAATCGCATGCGCCTTACCAGTAACTTTTTTCGAGAATGAAACATTCTCCATTGGTATAGTCATTCTTTAGTATCGAATCTTTTCAGGAATTCTTGTAAAAGTTGTTCCGCTTGTTAGTTGGTCCTTTGACATGAACCATGGCACCTCTAACCCATTTCCACGCTTGTTTTTGATGCGCCTACATGCAAGTCTATTATGGGCCTATCAGCTCAGATACGGAACACGAGTCTTTCTTTTCCAAACACCAAAATCATCAAAGTTCTTGTTCCATTAAGAAACAACTTTATAAATAACTCAGACAATAAATCCTGACAAGAACGACAGTAAGAAATGGGTTCGTTATGAGAGAAAGTAGCCCGAGGTAAAAACAAATTTACCGCACGCAAGCAAATAAACAACAAACCTTTATGCAGAAAAACTCACACGATAAAACAGTTCTATCAATTAGATCGAATCTAATTTTGAGCTGTAGTAATGGTAGATACAATAGTATCAATATGCTATGCTAGTAAATCTACAGATGGATAAGTACAAAATGTTCCTTTTAAATTATCAAAACTGTCAAAATGGAAAAAGTTACAAAATACTGTGTCAGAAACATTCTCAAATACGCAATAAAAGAAAAAGTGTCCAAAACATAGTATAAAACTACACTAAATAAGTTCAGAAACATGATACATCTTTTTTGGTTTTCGGTATCTAATTGTACTATAATGGTACAAATGATAATGCCACGATCTAAAAAACTACAACAGTTTCTTTGAAAGGGTATTTATGTTAGTTCAAGCCAATGAAGTGCTCCGGTTATTCAGCAACAAATTAAAGCTGAAAGCCCTCAAAGAATATCTTAAAAATAAAAAATCAGTTGCTTGGGATCCTTTTGTATTTTCAAATAACTAATGTAAATCAAATAATGCCCGGTGTCACAAAAAGGTGTCCTCATTCTATTTAAGCAATTAAGGCGTTACATATTTATGTTTGCTGCAAATTATCCAAAAAGCTTTCGACTTCCAAATCTTGGTAAATATAAAATCCATTTTGAAGAAATTTGCAGGAGACTTCAAGCTAATTTTTCTATATTCCAAATTTTGCTATACTCCTTGATTGCTTACTGTTGTATTTTTCTTAATATTTCTAATGAAACAGAGACACATTTTTTTTAGACAACCGGTAGAACAGTTTATGATTGCTTGCTGCTGCTTGTAATGCAGCATTGTCAACGACTGATATCAAAATGTTTTCGATGCTGTACAAAAGAGTTCTAACAGCTGTATCGAAGAGAGTTGCCTATTGAATTCCAGCAATTTGAATTTAATTTTTGGGCCTTTTAATGAGAAAATAAAACATTTACATCTTTCTTAATTTCCACCTTGTGCGGTAATCGTTCTAATGATGTTGCCAATTCCTCACAGCCAGATAGTTGTCATCATGAGCAGGAATCTCAATAAAACTAGAAATTTTCTATTGAAGCATAAATTGAAATACCTTATGTTTCAATGAAGATTTGTCACCGAAAAACAGTGAAAATGGATTTAAGCATGCCAGAATTTTTTTTCGTGAATTTTAAAGTGTCAATTTGCAAGAGTCATCATTTTAAAGTCTTCATGTGCAAGTGCCATATAGGATATCAAAAGCACAAACATATAATTAAATCATGTGGTCTTTCCGTGTACGCCTTCAAAGCATAAATATGTTTATAAAGAGTGCAATTAAAAAGAGTAAATTTATATCTAAAACCCTACAACACGACTGGAAACAGATCATTTAAAGTATGATCGGCAAATGAGTCTCCTTAAAGTTTACCTGCCATTGGTTAGCCTCACTCGACCATCCAATTGTTGCGCTCATCAGAAGAAACTTTCTCCTTTTGTGTGCCAGCCACTTTTTTCTTCAAATACTTTGCTTCACGCTTGGCCTTGAACAACTTCTCCTGGGCCCATTTCTCCATTTCCATCCACTCTCCATCTACTTTCGAAAATTCTGGACTCTTTAACTCTTCAAATGGTTTTACTTCTTCTCTCATTTCTTGGTATTTATTTTTTATTGGGTTAGATTTGAAGATCGATGATGGCTCAACGACTTTAGCAGGAACACGAAAAATCTTGGCATCTTTCTTATTGTCATTGTCTCCGGGAACCAGAAAAATGTAATCATCTTCCTTTATGTCATCGCCTTTCTCCTTTTTAACTTTCTTTTCAACAACTTCTTTCTCGTCGTCAAAATCTTTGCCTTCGTCAAACTGAAAATTCAGTATTGGTTCTAACTCGTCCAGTCTTTTCTGTTCTGATCTGTTTTGCTTCGAAGACTTTTCATTGCGAGGCTTCCTTAATTCTTGTTCAACCTGAAGTTCCTCTGTGGTCTTCATTCGTTTCTTCTTTTCTTCTTCCTTGCTTTTTTCAAGATCTTTTTCCATTGTTTTCTCCCATTCTTTCTCCGCATCTTCAAACATTTTCTGTTGCTCAAGGATCTTCTTTTCAGCCTCGTTCATAGCCATTTCTGTACTAAACTTTTGCTTCGTATTCATTATTTCTTCCTCCTTTTCGTCATCATCACTTTCGTCTTCTTCTGCTTCCTTCGCTACTTTCGATGTCTTAGAAATAGATGGGTTTTCTTTGATGATTCCAGCTACTTTTGGTAGATCCTTTCCCTCCACTTTCCTTGTTAACAGCTCTTCAACAGCCTTTTCTATATCCTTAGACTCTTTGAAAAATGATTCACCTCTGTTCATACTATCTTCTTTCTTGTCATTGAATTCATTCCACAAAAATTTAGGAATAATTTTATCTGCATCTTTTCCAAGGAGTACTTTTTCTTTTAAATCTTTAGACTTGCGGCTGTCTAGTTTTTCTTTAGAGAATTTCGGCTCTATAAACCCTTCATCCTTGCCAGAAGGTTCCTTCTGTTTGAATTCATCCCACACAAATTTTGGGATAATTTTCTTGGCATCTTCTCCAAGGAGCACGTTTTCTTTTAAATCCTTTGACTTGTGATCGTCGAGTTTGTCTTCAGAGAATTTTGGCTCTATAAACTCTTCATCTTTGCCAGAAGGTTCTTTCTGTTTAAATTCATCAAACACAAGTTTAGGAATAATTTTATCTGCATCTTTTCCGAAAGATTCTACCTTTTCTAATTTATAAGATTTATCATCACCAAACGAATCTTTCTTCTCCAAGTCTCCAACAACCTCTTGCTCCCACATTTTCGCAAATTTCTTGAAGATTATATCTTCCTTTTGTCTTTTCAATCGTTCCTCTTTGTCATCACCAGGCAGAAAGACTCTTGGTAAAAACGGAATTCCATGGTTGGTATCACTGAATAAAAAAGGAAAACATTTGATATACATAGATTTGATAAAAATAGTTTTGACATTTAATCTTCAAGATAAATGTTTTCAGACCTAGATAAAACATAATGTTAATTTTCAGTCAATGCAAGTAAATTTTAAAGAAAACAATTACAAATGCATATAAGACAACAAACTTAGAGCCATTAAACTAACGAAATTAAATCATGGTTTTTTGTAAAGAAAATAAATAATTTTTATGGGAAAAATTGAACTGGCATTGAGAACGGGTAATACTTGCAGATTTCTAACGTAGATGTATGATTTAAAACTATTTTAACAGGGTTTATTTTAAGCTGTTCTTTTACTCACAAAGATGTAACTGTTTTGTAAATAGAACATGACTGGTCGCTAGTGGAGGCTCTAAGTGGAAACAATACACAAATATCTAAGGTTTGAAGGTGATCTACTTTGTGACACATTAAGATAGGAATAACATTTTTCGTTTCCATTTTCGATTCTATGCTTATAACTAATAAATATGACATCATCCTTTCTGATGACGTCCTACATTCTAAAATTTGATAATGTCAGCAAATAGCAATAAATACAATATAAAATTAAATTATTCTTCAAGACGAGTTGACTGATATGAATTACAAAGAAATCAAACACAAAATAACACAGATAAATACATTCTAATGATTAATCAGTGATTAATTAATCATGCAAGCCTCTGAGATTCAGCTTTCTGTTTTCGTATAATAATTTTTACATTTGAAAATAATCCCCAATAATTCTTATGCTCTCTGGGTCCATTTCTAGACTTGCCCCTTTTCCATGTTAGTAAACTGCATTGTGAAGAGAAAATAGCGTAGTAGGTGGAAGAGAATAAGACATCAGCAAACAAGCACAGAAGATAAAAATAGCTCTCTTTCTAAAAGAAACAGCCATTGAAATTGAAACGGACTTAAACTTGATAAAAGCAAGGTGGTAGTGCTAGCTTGAATTTAACTTTCTCAAAGAATTTAGGTTTTTGTTTGTATCATTGAAAAATCTAGAATGGACCACACACCCAATTTGAAGGTTCAAATGAATAATAGAAGTATTATTATTATTATTATTATTATTATTATTATTATTGTCAAATAAGTCAAATTAAATTAGTTAAAAAGATGTTAGTTCTGTGAGTCCTTCGCTTTCTTCATCAAGAATGTTTTAACATCAGCGCAAAACTT
>JAYJMH010080828.1:0-10155 GCA_036873815.1 Phacellophora camtschatica | reverse complement strand
CAATGACTGAACTATCAAAATATGATAAAAACAAAAAATCCATTTTTTTTCGTCTGAAGGGGTACAGTAACCTTAATACTAAGAGGTACCTTTTCGCTGCAGAGTGTGTGCCAAATTTGCAACACCTTACTGCGAACAAAAGCATGGACATCGTGCATATGATCCTGCAAAAACAAGTGGCAGTTCTTTACTCTAAGTGCCAAATAAAAAGGGGGGTTTTAATAAGCGGGGGTGGGGGGTGAAATATTTGGAATAGCGGGGGGCTTGATTAGCAGGGTGTGTGACTATATGGGCCGACGTTCAACCTAACAACTATATTTACAAATTTCAACATCAATTACATTCGTTAATTTCGATAAAATCGATCAGCGGGGTGTCTAAGGTCCAGGGTGGGAGAACTTTAATTAGCGTGGACGTCTTTTGGCACTGAAGAGTGATATCATTTATATCAAAATTAAATTAAAATTTTTACTTTATTTCTTCCACTTGACAAAAAAAAGAAAATATAGGATTTCAAAATGAATGTTTTCTGTGTTCAAAAGTATTAATAATTATTCTTAAAAAGTAATCTACAATTATCAAGTATGTGCTGTTAAAAAAATTTACAACCTAAAGAAGATATACAAAATTAAAGTACCTCTAGCTTGTCTAAAAACTTGTCCCGTGTATTTTTTAGATTCTGATCAAGGTTTTCTTTGCTGAGTACCTTCGCAACGAGCTCGCCAATAACTCCCAAGACGCCATTTCTCATTGAGTAAGACTGCAACAGAATACAACTTTCATAATACGTAAAGCTAAGAATAAATTAAGCCAACATTTTGAAAGCGATTTTACAAGATTGAAAATTTTAAAGTGAGTTTTAAAGTGAGTTAAAAATTGACCAGCATTTTGGAAGTTCTTTTGTTCTCCTCTTCCAAAAATTAAACACAGATAGGGAGTGGGATACGACGAATTATGACAAAATAAATATTATTTGTAAATTAACTTTATGTTAATCCAAGATAGCTTTAATATTTGAGATCGAATGCGTTGTAAACAATGGTATAAATCTGCAAACGTTTAAAAGAGTTAAAAAAACAACAACAAAAGAATGGTGCAACAAACAGTATGAAAATTAGTTGGTATATATATATAATTAATAACAATTATGACAAATTTGAAAGCATAATAGACTATTCCAGAAAAGATGGCGGTGAGGGGCTTTTTCCCGTGATTCATTCCGTTCGATTTATAAATCGTTAAAAGTTCTATAGGCGTTTGATCATCGAGCGCAATGAATCTCGGGAAAAAGCCTCATGCCGCCATCTTTTTCGGAATGGTCTATTAGCGGGGGCAAAGCTGCAAAATTTTGTCAATGTACAGCCAAAGCAAAACAAAGTACAACTAATAGAATTCTAAACCACCATAATTTAAAAACCTTATTTATGCTACAATGCAAAACTCACATCTCCATCCAAATGACAAAGAAGAAGACTTATATTTGGCAATACAAGCGATGGCTGTCTATCAGCTAATTCCACAACAAATTGTGAAAACGATCTGGTCCCACTTGTGTCACGTGACAAATCAGCTGAGTCCATGCGACCAATTTCTCTAAAAACAAATTGTCGTCAAAAATTAAAAATATGATTATTGTAAACTTAACATTTAAAGAAATGTCAATAATCATGTGAGTGAGTTAATCCGTTTGTAGATGAACTATGAACCAGTTTGACCTGAGAATTTTAATAAAGTTATGATCAAAAGCATCCGCACACAATGGGCTAGCCCAGTGTTGGTTCAGTTGTTTCGATTGCATGAGAAAAGCCAGCTAGCTTTGTTGGCTTGACTAATTTTTGAAAGGCGAGCCAACTCGGCAAAGCGGGTTAAAAGAAATCATGATATATTTTTATGAAGCTTTTACCAAAATACTGCGACAAATCAAGATTTATTCTTACGAAGCTTTTACCAAAATACCGTGTGACAACATTCTGCCAGAAATGAGCCACAAACGGGTCAACTTTCCCATGTAACTAGGCCTCAATGCATGTAAAAATCTTATCACACACCACGTGTGTTTTTAGAACAGCCTGGAAACTCAGAAATTACTTGCGTTAAGCACAAACAAGCATGCAGGCGTTGAACACCTGACCTGAAAAACACTTTAAAGATGGTTCTGAGATGGGTGAAGTGTTTCCCTATCATTTTTTCGTCTCAAATTTCGTTCGAAGTTGAGAAGTTTACAAAATAGTAAACAACTTCCCATTCGACGATTCTGAGAAAGGTAGCAAGTTTGTGAAAATAAGTCCAGAAATAAGAACAAATTCAGGCTGAAACCAAAGCTAGCTGTTCTTATAAAAAGGTATGTGAAGCTGGCTGATGACGCGCAAACCGTCATCTCTATGTTTTTCCCAACTCCATTCATTACTTGGTGTTTTCTAAACAAATTAAAATAAATATTTACGTGGAATGAATTCTAAAAGTGATAAAAATTGTAAGCATGTCGATCTAACAAAAACAATTCAATAATGTTTAAATAAATCTTCCAAAATAAAGCAAAGCCAGGATTGTAAACGATCCAGGATTGTAAACAAAAAAAATTTGTCAAAAGTTGGCAATAAAAATACGCTGTTATTGTACGATACTCACCGGATTATGTCAGAAACAATTCTGTTTGCACCAAAATCAACAACAAAAACTTCAACAGCTTGAACAAGTGGTGATACAAGATGCTCAAAATGCTGCAGCAGTTGCATCATTTTCAAACTTGCACCTGGCAAAAAGTGTCATTGATTAAAAAATATTCTGAATAATGGCATAAAAGGCAAGCCCGTTCAAGATTTCCAGTCGGAAGATAACCAAGAAAACAAAGGTAACATGGTTTTAGAATTTCCCTAAAAAACAAACAAAGCAAACTTTAAATTCTATAAATTTTTCTCTTGTTGAATTGCATATTTGAAAGGAGCGAAATTGACCGACTCGAAACTCATGAAACTTTCATTGTAAGGCCTAAAATACCTCAATTGCAAAACTTGTTGTTTTCGCTGCATAAAATTTTTGGACATAAATGGATATATCATGGCCGCTGCATTTGCGTTGTTAATAATCGAGGCCACAAACTATTAGTATGTTATCAGGCTGTGTAATAAATGTGTTTACAAACAGTTTCATATTCACGTTTTTGCATAATATTTGCAAAACCGGTAAGGATTTTTTGGACACCCGGTAGTAAAAAGCTACAAAAAGTATCAAAAATACGTTTTCACAACGAGACTCAGGAAGTATATGAAAGGAAACTTGATTTATGCAAACTTTTGAAAAGGTTTGGTGGCACTTTAACAAAAAAGTAAGTAATAAAATAACAAACTTCTCAGTCTTCACAGAACCCGGCCATGAATCACAAAGAAATCAAATTTGCAACTTTTAAAAGTCATAAAAAACAAAATTAAACACACTTCAGGACCATTTACATAAAATAATTGAGAAATGCTCAACTCCATAGCTCCTCCTTTTCAAGATATGTAGTGTAAACGGAAAACAGAAGCATCAATAATTAGTGCAGTACAACACACAAGGGTACTAGACTGTCCAACAAATTTCTTCAAACGGTTCAAACAGCGAAGACAGTACTTAACTTAGCTGGCACACATTGTAAAATACCGCATTTCCTTTAACAGAATTTATTTTTGGAAAGGACCTCTTGACGGTCTTATATTAGAGAGGGTATTATAGAGATGTGTAGTTTTGATATAAAGAATGGTCTTTCTAACGTTTAAAAACGTATCTTTAAACAATCTTACTTTCATTTCTACATGACATCTATGATCTATATCACTGTCGTTATTTTCTATGAAAGTTAGTTTACAGTTAATAACATAAAATAAGATGATAAAAAAATCTTTATTTATTACTTACTTCGTATTGTTTAAAGGGATTTCTGTTGAGGGTATTATATTAGAGGGGGGTTTATCATTGACATTGGGTAAAGGAGGGGGTCTTATATTATAGGGGGTCTTGTATTAGGGGGTGTTAATTTAGAAGAAATACGGTAATTACACACTTGTTCCTGCTTCGCTAAATATTATTCTCCATTACGAGCTTATAAATATGACACAAGTATTTGGCTGAAATACTCTGAAAATGTAAGTATTATATATATCTTAACATATATATAAGACTTACATATTCTTATATGCAAGTCTAATATGAATGACTCAATATATAGAAGTCATGAATAAAAATGTGCCTGATATCAGTAGTGCTCGTAGTGACATTTTGTGCCTGTGAGTGGTGCTTGTGCGCTCGCACACATTAATGAGGTCTGATGACATTAATGATAACAATGATATATATGTTTTCAACGTACCAAGGCAGTGGTCATATTTCTTGATGAGAATTCCCAAAATGTAAAATATCATCTCCTTAGTTTCTTTCAACTTCACAACTGCATTGTTCTCCAAGAATTTGTAACAGACAGACGTGAATAGACTAAAAACAATCGAAAAATCAACAATTAAAAATCATATAAATATCAAATATTTAATTTGCAAATTATCAATAATGGCTGACAAATATGCATAATTTATTTAATTTTGTACATGTTAACCTCTTGAATTTCTTAATTCAATAACATTTATAAAAGTTTAAATTTTTCGAATTTTTCAAAAGCGTCTAAAGCAAATTCGATGGTCATGGTCAGGGACAATAGCTATCACATTTTATTTCCAGTGTCAGTCACCTCTAGCACCTACCAAATGATAGATATATGAAAACACGATAGAGCTTTGGAAAATCTTTTTCAAATCAATAAAACTGTCAGTGTGGTGTTTTAAATTTAAATTTACTAATTTGTTTATATTCAAAAAATTTAAATTGCCATAGAAAAATATTTATAGTAGAACAGTTACAAATGATTTCAAAAGGTTTAGTGAATGCAATAATACGAATAATGTTAAGATATGAATGAATAACGATATCAATAACTGTAAATAGACTCCAGATGATGCAATACCCGTAGTAAATTGACTAATGATGATGCAATACCCGTGGTAAATTGACTAATGATGATGTAATACCCTTGTAGGTTGACTGATGATGACACAAAACCCTGGCAGATTGACTGATGACGATGTAATGCCCTGGTAAACTGACTGATAATGATGGAATACCCGTGGTAAATTGACTAGTGATGATGTAATACCCTTGTAGGTTGACTGATGATGACACAAAACCCTGGTAGATTGACTGATGACGATGTAATGCCCTGGTGAATTGACTGATAATGGTGCAATACCCGTGGTAAATTAACTGATCATGATGCAATACTCTAGTAAATTAACTAATGATGATGCAATACCCTTGTAAGTTGACTGATGATGACACAAAACCCTGGTAAATTGACTGATGATGGTGCAATACCCGTGGTAAATTGACTTATGACGATGTAATACCCTGGTAAACTGACTAATGATGACGCAATACCCTGATAAGTTGACTGTTGACGATGTAATACTCTGGTAAATTGACAGATGACAATCTATGCGTCCTCTAACTACATCCACATTCGCTTTCTTGGCTTGAAAAAATTTAAGGTAGATGATAGATTAATCTTACTAAAATAATAATTAAAAAGATAAGAAATACTGACTTCGTAAAATCTTCTTCGATGACAGGTGGATCCCAAAGACGATACACATCCAACTCGAGAAGCTGGCTAATGACGCGCAAACCGTCATCTCTATGTTTTTCCCAACTCCATTCATTACTTGGTGTTTTCTTTTTTGATGATTTTCCGCGTCCCTGAAACGTCATCATTTGAATTATTACAGGGTAAAATGACAAGAAACACATGCACAGGCCTGGTTGGAGAGGCCGATAAAATGTTTTAATTCCTGGGAGCATTCAATGTCTTGGCGAAAAGTTCTTGCCATTTTCTCAAAAATTCACAAAACTGTGAGCAGTACTTATGCAGAAAAATTTTTTTATACATCGTTCCTGAAATTTGAAGTTTTTTTAATTTTTAAAATGACGAAATTTGAATGTACATTTTTCTTTCAAAATTATAAACATTTTACTTGAGGATTTACCTTCTTTAGTAAATTTTCAGAAAAACTTTACATTGTCAAAAAAATCAAATGGGGAAAAAATACACAGCAGAAAATTTCTTGGGAGTGGCGCTCCCCCCTGCTTCCACATTTTATTGGTCCCTGCCTGGCTGTTTGAGGAAAGTTTATAGCTCTTGCTTCCGCCGGGCCTTCCTCAAATGCTGCTCGAGGAGAGTTAATTGCTCTCTCCTCAAAGTTTATTTTTGTTTTATTATTGCCTTTAGTGTTGCAAATTCATGTGAGAATACCTCCCATGCAAAGTAACCAGGAGACCAAATCAGTGCTCGCCTACTCAAAATAGTATGGTTATGAATGCATATAACCATATGGGTTAAAGGAATCGTAAGTGTTTGTTCTCATTGTTTGTTTCTCCCTGCGTGCATGTGTTTCTTCTGCGCACTCTTCCTGCTTTCTCTCTTGTTAATCCTTCTTTGCAATTGATTTTCAAATTCGCAACAACAATGGCAATAGGCAGAAAAAACATAGGTACGAGAACAAACCAAACACTACGATTCCTTTAAATCATGATAAAATATGATAAAATATATAATATATGATATTATTGTTTGATGTATAAAGGCGGATAAGGTGGATAAAGTGAATTTTAAGAAAATTTATATCTTTGTTATGAAAAATATATCCTGTTATAACCTGTTCTCTGAGTATATAACCTGTTCTCTACAAAAGTTATAAAAATATCAGCAGAACACAGAGCATAGCAGAGTTACTTAAAATATTTTTCACTGGTTCCAAGGCCCATGCTAATCTCCAAATGAGACAGACACCCAGATAGGATATTCACTATTCATAGATCTCAGGATGCCAAAAAAAATTTATAAAGTAGTCTCTACTGAGCAAAGGTCTACAAATAAATATAAATAATTAAAAACTTTTTTTAATTTAGCATAAACAGTTTAAATTTTGCTTTTTAACATTCCTACATACAATAAATTGTAAGTTGGGTTTTATTTGAGTGATATTGTAAACATATTATGGTAGGCTAATCAACCACTCAAATTCTTTCATTTATTGTAAAGAATAATGGCCTGACAATGCATGATAAAAAAAAACGAACTTTGGCAGGGAAAAATTACTCAATGCGCGAATGAAATTAATAATCAACTCACTCTCCGTAGATCGTCTGCACTGATATTAGGTTTGGTAGCCTCACTTTCCATTGCTTCCATAAGCTGAGTCAGTAAATATGACATCATCTACGGAAATAAACAGTTCGAATAGCACTTTAAAATGCAAAGTAAATTCCTTTCAAACTGGGAACAAGGTATATATTTCTCATTGAAAAGGAGAACGTTCTTTTGGAAAAGAATTCAATACAACAAATATACAAACAGTTTATTATTAACCCTTTCACGCCCGGATTTATTTCTGTTAAACAGGCAAATCTAATGCAAATTTATATTTTGTAGGGGGTAGTACATACAAACCAACTTAACTTATAAGCTAAACTTACGCTGAGATCTGAAATCAACATGAAGTTCTGCCCGCATTTACCTCCTGGAAATATGACGCTTTACGGTGTTTGTCAATGGGTCATATGGTCTTTTTCGGGGTGAAAGGGTTAACTCAAAAGGCATCCCGAGTCCTTAAAGATGATGGCAAGCTTGTAACAGAACTTTTTGGAAAAAAGTCGTTGTATTATGTTACAGCACTAGCCTCGTTTTCAACATTAGTGAATTTTCATAAAGTACAAAAAACGTTTAAACTTCAAAGTCTTTTGAGTCCTTTGGGAGAGAAATAAGCAAGAATAATCATTCCCAGTGGAAATACAGGAATAGCCTTGAGACTAGGTTTTATTTCCGAAAAGGTCTATATAACCTCGAATAAAACTGATCAACAAAAATTTCATTTTCTGTTTTTTGAAATTGGACTTTTTTAATTTAAGTGTCCTGGTATCTTTTCGGTAACACTTAGCTGTAAAGTTGAGGGAAAACCTGGATCAAAAACATTTGCCGAAAAGCCTTGATTAAAATCAATATTGCTTCTTCCTCAAGACGATGGATAATACGCTTTAATCCAAATCGACTTATATGCTATCATTTCGAGAAATAAAAAGAGATTCTTGCATTTCTGAAATAAAACCTATTTTATTTTCATTTGCCATCGTCGTTGCGAGGAACAAACATTGTTAATTTTGATCTAGGTTTTCAGACTCTTTCTGCTTTTTGCATTTTTACTAAATAACTCGCAGACTAACTGTCCAATGTTGTTCAAATAATTTGTGAAGCCAATATCATCTACACACTCGTTGCAAAATTTGCGGAATCAGAGAAGGTATCACCAATTTAAATAATCGCAAAATCCCAACTTTTTTTACTCATCCGGCATAATAATAAAACAAGATCAATATACATACCGGGTGTGCGAAAAAAAGGGAACATCTTTGACGAGCTACCAAAAAGTATGTAATGCACGGATTACAATTATTACTGTAGTTATTCACGTTAAAGGGACTAAACTAGTTAAAAAAGATTTTGGTGGATTTTCTCGACGCTCGTGCTTGCATTACAAACGATTTTCCATTAGATTCGACCTAACTGAAACTCAAAAACATTGAAAAGACATTTATATTATTGAGGTCGAGCATTGACTTCATACTTTGAAAGGAATGAAAAGCCTTGCAAAAACTGACGCGTGATAAATGAAAACGCATGAAAACTGAAAGAGTCTTTGATTCAGTGTACATGATCACGGAAATCTCTCTTTGTCCATGTGCTCTCAAGCTTTAGAAATTTGATTAACGCTTTTTAGTGTTTTCGAAATTCTGTGAGATCAAAACTTTTTCGAAAATCGTTTATAAAAGAAGAGCAAGCGTCGAAACGAATCGCTAAAAATCATTCTTAACTAGTTTGATGATTGACGTGATTTTAACTTTAATCATTGTAGTCCGCACAATAAACGATTTTTAGTACGTCAAAGATGTTCCATTGCGCATCCGGTAAAACGTAAAAAGAAATCTAATTTCCTACCTTTAAAGTATTAAGATGAATCATTCGTTGTTGATAGTCTATTCCCTCTGGGTCTATGACAATTGTGAGTTCACTGACATGTCGGCTAAAGGCTAAAACGTTCAATCAATCAATCAATTAATCGATATTTTACAAGCTGGCATATGTCTTCATGTGGCTAAATGACAATTAATATGCATGCATTTCGGGGACACCTTAGATTCGTTCGGGGCAGAGCAGTTCGTTAATGAACAGTTTTTAGGCCTTGCATCCTTTCAGAACTACACCTTTCCAACTCTTGCGTAATCGGGCAAACAAACCCCTAACATTATATGCCTATCCACTGTCTTCTCCAAAATCATCGAAAGCGTCATTTACTGTGAGTTGTTTCTACCCAAACTATCAAAGTGAAGAAGTTTCTTCAAATCTTGAACTGTGTAAAATTCAAAGAAGTCTTGCATTCTTGCATTTCAAACAAACGGACAAATTTAAATATTTCTGCAGCTACGTTAGCGTTTACGATCAATGAGGTCCGAAATTGTTCGTTAGTTATCAGGTTATTTATTGCTACCATAGTAATCATAATGAGTTTGTATTCTCACGTTTGCAATAAAATCGTAAAACCAATTTAAGACTTTTTTGCGACACCAGGTTCAGTGCAAATTCTATAAAAAAGCTTTAAACATAGCATAAGAAAGAAATTTTCCAGCTATTAGGCTATTACGTTGAATTGGTGCACATGTGATTTAAATAGCAGGCTTACCTTTATATACTGTTATCCAAGCCTTTTCTCTAATATCTTGGTTTACTTCGTTGAAATGGCTGAAAAGAGCATTCATATCATATATAGCAACTGGGAGTATAACACTGCAAATCCAATGAAAATACACCGAGGAAATAATTAGAAAAATAGTAAAATCTCAAGAAAAAGGAATATTTAGAGTCAACCCTACTCATTTCCATAAAAATAAATTTTTACGATCATGAAGATTCAGGGAAGAGTTGTATCTGTATTTGAGTTGAATTAAGTACCGGGTGTCTCAAAATAAAGTTCACCCGTTTGGTGGCTTGTACCTCGAAACCGGTAGGGCCAAAAACATCAAATT
>JAYJMH010080817.1:0-10158 GCA_036873815.1 Phacellophora camtschatica | reverse complement strand
GGCGAGATGGGATTTAAACTCGGTCAACCGAGTTGAAATTTCAACCCCGAGCTGAAATCTCCATATAATCAGGCCCTAAGTCATGAAGGTCTTCGAATTTTATTACAAATATGAAAAATGTTGTTACTTGTTTCATACCCCTTTTTGAATTACTTGAATATTTTCAGACCCCCACAACAACTACCAAAGATATTTCAGACCCATGCTAGAACGTTTCTGCCCCTTCCCTGACCATAGTTAAATGACTTCCTTAGGCATATGAAATTAGTTAATTGCTTCAAACAATCAGGCATGACACCTTTAGTTAAATGCTCATAAATAATATTTTATTGAAATGTTACGTTATTCAATTCACTCCTGTTTCATTCCTAAACACATGTTGCAATACGATAGGGTAACTGCTTACATTCTTACAATTTCTTTTTAATTTCTAGAAATTACATTCTTTGCATTGGCAAACAAAGTTCTTTGGATAAAAGGATTCATATTTACTTACATTATTTATCAAAGATTCAAACTTCCTTGGAAAATTTCAAAATCTTTTTGAAAATTCTGCCGTTTTCTGGGCTTATTCTGCAAGTTCTGTTTGTTACTAGGCCATAAAATAACGCAGAAAGATGTCCGAAAGATTAATTTAGATTTAGAGATGACTCAACCTTCTATGACGATTCTGGCACCCAAATAAAAAAAAATAAAAATAGCGTGTTGAATTAGATTAGAAATGCAAGTATCTTCTCCTACGATTCTTAAAAACAAGGATACCTACCTTGTTTACGTGATCTCCGACAACGTCACTCGAATTGTCCGCATTGCTCAATCTCGACCCTAGATATCTCGGCATTTGAGCAGCATTTTCGCCACTCTGTGAATTTGTATCATCATTAGTCGATGCTCCTCTGAGTCGTATCTCGGACAATGCCACCATTGAACAAACATCGTATCCCTTGTCCAATGACGAGCTTTTTGAAATGTCACTGTAATTTGAAAAATTCATCAACGTTTTCATGCCTGTCGAAACGACAGCCGAATTATTTGTCTCTCCAGTTTCCATTTCATTTTGATGACCATGCATGGTTCCAGAAGAATTGTTCCCTCCTTCGCGATTCCCTTGACCCGTTCCTCCGTTTGAATCACGATCATCCTCACAGTTGTAATCGTCGACGAAATCTATATCAAAGGCACTTGACTTTATCATTGACCTGTCTCGTAACCTCATTTGCGATGCGTTTTCCGGTGACGAGTCGCCGCCGCTCCTTTCTGTGGTCTTAACAACAGATTTCTTCGGTCCAATCATACTCTTTACTGACTCTTTATCCAATCCATGAACTTCTCTTGCATGTCGTCGTAATTTTGTCGTGGTTACGAACTTCTTGCCGCAAAAATCGCATTGAAATCGTTTCGCACCCGTATGCTTGTGCATGTGATAAACAACGTGTGCTCTTTGTCTGAACGTTTGGCGGCAGACGTTACACCGAAACGGTTTCAACCCTGAGTGTATGAGGCTGTGGTTTGTCGCGGATTGAGAATGGTCGAAACTTTTATCACACAATTTGCATTCGAAACGGCGTTTATTCCCTACCATTTTTATCCTCAAATGCTTTCTGTCAGCAACCATAGTCGGCGAGTAAGAAAAACTTAGGCCATTGGAAACACGCGCATGTGTTAATTTTAATGCAGTATTTTCGTGAAAGTTCTTATCATTTTCGTCAAACACTTCTTCCACGGTGTCAGGATTCTGTTCTTGCATACGGTCAGTGTCATGACCTGCAGTGTTTCCTAATGCCTCATTGCCTTGCATTTCTAGTCGATTGGCATCTTCCACACTCCTCCTATGCAACAATGCATTTTCTTTTATGTGCATCATAGTTTTCTCGTCCAAATCGTGGTCTTCCGGTAAAACAACCACTGTTTCTCCAAGTTCGTAGACACAACCTTGGATTTGGCTTCCGTCGTTTGTATTGCGACCTCCACTGTTGTGAGTTATAACCGTACTTCTCCGAATCATGTTGTGTTTTGCGCTAAGTGAATCGTGAGTAGTTTCCCAAGCGTCCTTGCCAGGTCCATTGATATTTTCGTCCGTTGATTGGTCGTTGACTTGGGCTCCTTTTTGAAGCAGTGACACGTCAATGTTTGGTAAAGGAACTTTGTTCCCATTTTGAGAAGATGAAGACCCAGCCTTCTTAATTTGTAGCGGCCTATTGAAAGCCTGCAAGCGACGCTCTTGTTTATTAACACTGTTGGGCGAGAAGTTCAACATTCCGGGATTTCGCAATAACTTAATGTTAATATCGGGCAAATTACCATCATTCTTTTTCTGCTGTGTGGACACGGATGGGACAAGGCTGTCACAAGCCTCTTCGGTTGTGTGTGTACTTTCATTTCTTTCCCCTATTGCAACCATAGAAGCATGGTCACTCGCCAAAGTTGCGTGATCCGTCAGCATGTGCTTGTCCAGGCCCGTCCTTGTCCTAAACTCGCGCTTACAAACTTTGCAAACACGACTCCCGGACTTTCCTGAATGAAATTCGACCATGTGGCAAATCAGATGACCTGATTGTCTGAATCCTTTGTTACATTTGACACACTGAAACGGCCGTGTCCCAGAATGCATCCAACTGTGAGTCCGCGCAGAATGCAGGTGGCTAAAACGTTTATTGCATCTGCGGCAAATGTATGTTTTCTTTAAACCATCTTCTTCGACGATAAACTCGCGATAAATATCAACTCGTTGCCCAGCAACCTTCTTTTGATGTGCAGCACGCTGATGACGAAATAGTCTGGCAGGGGTCATAAACTCTTCAGCGCATTCATCGCATTTGAAATCACAGCTCATTGAATGGGTGTGCAAATGATATACCAAGTGACCTTTCTGTCTGAAACCTTTGTTACAATGCGTGCATTTAAATGGCCGATCGTCCAGACTGCTTTGTTCCTCTTCATCGCTATATTCTACTCCACCGTTAACTTCATCACTGACAGAATTCTCTTTGGCATCTGGGTCGGGTTTTATATCAGCGTGCATCTCAACGTGTTCGACCGATTTTGCAATGTTTCCATTGGTTGATCCGACATCGGAAACTGGAGGGGTTTCCGGAATTTTCTTTATTGTTGACTTTGCTTCCATCCCTGAAAATAAGAAAATGTTTCTTAAAGTTCTCTCGTAGTGTTTTTCAAAATAAATGGCACTGCTGTACTTCCATTGCGTTCCAAAAATTCCCGTTTTAATCTTATTATTGCGATATGCAGTGACTGGGACAAAAGTTTCACATTCAAATGTGTTACGGAACACACAGAGACGAGTGATCAGATACAGTTTTGTACCTGCAATCCGATACAGATTTGTACCTGCAATCCGATACAGTTTTGTACCTGCTATCCGATACAGTTTTGTACCTGCTAGGAAAACATTTTCTGTACGGTTCTGAAATTGTACCGGTACAGTGTATATAGGCTTGGGTTCGTAACATTTTTGATGCTGATTCACAAGTTTTGGCCGGATTCTTTCACCGCTTGAAACACACGACCACTGCGCAGCCTTACCACTATTTATATCCACCAATCACATCCTTCACCTAACATTCAAATTTTCGTAAATTTTGTTATTTTGTAACTTCGTTCGAACTTCGTTTATTTAGCTCGGAAGAAGCCCTGTGTGCCAGGGCGAAATATTAGCAGGAAACATATTGCTAAATTTATCATTTTTATGCGTCATTCACGTTTTTATTTTACTGTTTACTTCCTCGCAAGCATCCGTGGATCGAATTCAGGGTTTTCCAGAACAAGTAATTATGTATGTATGTATAATTATGCCACTGAATTAAAAGTTTACAATATACTTTCTAAAAACAAAAACCAAAAAACGATAAAATATTACAGACATGAATGATTTAATTACAATAATTAAAATTACATCTAAATTTATTATAAAACCATGCACCCCTAAACTAGAGTGGCAGGGATAGCGTTAAGAGATTCCACAATGGTCCCCTTAGAGGTTTTGTGGTAAAAAAAACCTCTTCAAAAGTCCTTCACATACCAAGAATGAACTTCTTTTGAAGAGGTTTTTTGAGCATCAGAATATTATTTCGAAGTCTTCCAGGGCATGGGTAAATGGCCCCCCTGGTTTTGCCATCCTCCTCCGTAAGTGAAAAGTTACAAATATCTAGAAGTGCAAAAGCTATAATCTTTGGATGTGAAATTCCTCACCATTATCACATCTTAAACATCTAAAAAAATTCATAAAAAATGTTTAAAATTTTACCGTGGCATGAAGATGTCATGTACTAATGTGCATGCATTCTAAGGGGGTTCCACCACATATTTGCAGTCAGAGAAACAATCCTTAACAATGAAAACAATATAATCCTTTGTCATATGGCAGGATCTGGGACAGGGAAAAGTCATGAAATAAACCATGAGTGACAATGGGAAGTACCAAAAATTGAGAAAATAGTTTTTTTCAGAGGAGGGGGAGTTAAAATGTAAACATGCAACAAGATATGTATGTTCTAAAATTTACATTTCACCAAACTTTGCCTAATTCTATTTTATGCCTTCCAGACCAGAATTTTCTTTAATTTTATTCCATGGCTTGCAAACTGCACTGGCAAGCAGGGGTGGCCCCAGGAAATTTTGGAAAGGGGTGTCACAAATTTGCCAAGTAGAATTAGAAAATTGTAGATATTGCTAAGTAAGCATCATTTTACATTTCCAAGGCAGTGTGACACTCCCATGGGGCTAGTCCTGCTGATGAGTTAACAATAGATTTGTGACATGTCCTTTTTTTATTTCATTTTGTACAGACAATAACTTGCCAGTGTGTGAAAAGGTTTCCAGTGTGCCATGCCTTGTCTGTCAAAAATGTTAGTTACTGGCATATTTTCTCAAAATTTAAATGCCCTGGGAGCATAAAAAATGTGAAGACACCCTGGGCACCAATTGGAGAGTAGGTGCTTATATAAAAATATATTGAAAACTTTTAACAAAACTTTCTGTTAGTGTTACCTAAAATATTCAATTACATACAAGTCTTTCAGTTAACTGTAACATATTCATCAATGTCCATAATTTTTCCCTGGGCGGTTATTAGAAAAAATTTGGAAAAGGGGAGGTGGCTATTAGAGAGTGGGCGGTATATAGAGAAAATATGGTACAAAAAAAAATTTGAAGTAAAATTAAAAAGATATTTTAATGGATGAGGCACAAAATATACTTCGAGCAATCTGCTTCACAGATTTTTTTTGTAAATCATGTTTAGCATTTAGGGTCTCCAATTTGTATCATTATTACTTATTACTAACTTCGATTGAGCAAAACTGCCATTAAACTTGTTAAGTGTACCCCCTGCTAAAAGTTCATTTATTGAATGTTTTGCATTAAAAGTTACAATAGTTCAGGGGGTAACAAATTAATAACTTATTATTGGTTTCTTTGGTGGGTGTTTGTCAAGAAAGTCGTCTGGTGGTGCTGTAAAATACCTTTGTCAAATTTCTCTCATCATAGGGCTACCGCCGACGTTAATCTTATGGTGATACAAAATTTTTAATGGCGAAGCACTTCCGCTCTCTCTCTCGCTCTCTTCACCGATCGCTTGTTTTCGTGAAACATTATTATGAAAATTTGAACAGAGCAAACATTTCCGACATGTGTTTGTTGTGATTTTGCGATGATCTTTCGTTTCCGCCCCTTTTTCTAAAATCCTTTTTCCAAGCAAGAATAACTATTTTTGACTGCAACTCGGTCAGTAGAAAATCCGTGCAATACAACCTATCGTTACGTTAATAATAATGGCGGTGAGCAAACAAAATTTTGTTGAATTTTCGAATCTCGTTTATGTCCTTCCGTTCGAATCGAAATTGGCAACGGATTGCACTTGAAAACAATTTATTTTCAAGCTGATTAGAATGTTAATATCAATTATTTAAGAATTAACTCACTATGCGTTCTCTTTTCTGCAAATCGAGCTCTAATAGAAATGTTTCTTCATAATCCGTCGGCCAAAACAACGCCACTTTCTCGAGAGATCGAATAAAAGTTTGTCTTCGAAGTGAACACCGATTCGAATCACGTGGTGTCGAAGAAAAAAGAAGAGAAACCCCGTTCCGAAATTGAGGTCCGTGTCAATGGCGGACGGTAAAAGAGAAAGCTGTGGTAAATAAAGAACATTTTAAGAAATCATTTTTGTTTGAAGAAATGACTTTCCAGCCAGGAAGGTTTTCTTTCAATTCAAGGCTTTTTATTGTCGTAATACAGGTAATAATGACAAGGCTATGTTTGGCCTAGTTTCTTTCAATAAATAAAGGCAAAGAAAGAGAAAGTGCATTAAAAGAAATAGGCCATCCAAATTTGAAATATAAACCTCTCTTCTACTAATCCAATCAATCTACAGTATTATATTCTCTTATCTAATGTCTTTTAAATTGTCGACGACAGGCACAAAAACAAACAGCTACTTCCTAGTTAACTTTTCAGTTGAAAGCAATTATTATTATTTTATCATCATCATGTCATATCATAAAAATGCAGAGAGTGGTGGGCTCATGCAAACCCATTGTGGAATCGGTTTACGCCATATGCCACACATTACGCCAGTTTCTATTCTTTTTTTATTGTCATATCTATTATCAGCACTCTGTCTACCATGCAGCCAGTCTGCAGAGTATGACATGCTTTGATTCCAGACTGGATGCAAACCAATGCCCACCTATCTAAGAAAACTTCCTCCAACGTTAAGAAACGTTTTTCTTTTAGAGGTGCAAAATTGTGGAACAGTCTCTCAGCTGAGTCAAAGCAGGCATCTTCCCTGAATAGTTTTTAGCAATCCGTTTTATCTACTTGGTGGTTTTACTTTTTTCTTTTTGATTCTATTTTTTATTGTAAATTAGGGTTTTAATAAAATTGTAAATTTAAGTTGTTTGACATCTGTTTTTTTAGATTATATTAATATTGTAATTTTTAAATGGAAGGTCCCTTGAAAATCAATCAGCATATTGAAGGGTGACCCCCCTTAAATAGATTTAAATGAAATGAAACTAGAATCTAACAAATAATGATTCTGCCAGTACATTGTTATTTTTTGCTTGGCATTTTTAAATGTAATTTTGCCAACTGTTTATCTTTATTTAAAATGCTTATTTTCTGCAGGTTGCATTCAGATATTTCATACTTAAATATGACACATCATCCATACTTCAAAGCATACTTGCACATGATCACCAATTCATTGAAACAAAATTGCAGAAACATGGAAACAGAAGCATTGATACAATTAAAAATAGTCATCTTTCTCCTGCAGTTCTTCTCAGTGGCTTTGGAAATTGGGACTCAGTGTATTTCTCTCACATTGCTTTGTTTGGTTATGAGTATGAGCAGATGCTTGCATTTTTTCCAGTATTTTCAATCCTGGTTTCTTTTTTTGCCAATATTTTGAGATATTTTTTCAGGAGCATTAGTTTTGAATCAGCATTGTCTTGCGCAGCTCTGACAATCAACACAGTAACATTTACAATTGCTGCAATTTTTCTACACAAGCTGACCATAAGAATTTTTAAAAACGTAAAGTTCGCAAATATCACTGTTGTGTTATTTTGCATGAATCCTGCAAATGTTTTTAATGTTGCTTCATACACAGAATCAATATTTGTTTGTTGCCAATTCATTGGCATGTATTTCCTGGAAAGTAATAACAACAAATCAAGATACATTTTGGCTGCTTTGATGTTTGGCGTTGGATCAGGAACAAGATCTAATGGACTGGTATCTTCTGGGTTTTTCCTTTACAACATACTTTTTGAAATCATACAAACATTACAAAATGGTTTTTCCAACAATGGATTATTACTTTTTGTAACTGCAAAGACTTTATCTGCAAAACTGTTACAAGCATTGGTTTGTATTTTCATAACCAGCAGTACATTTTTTCTTTTTCAATATTTTGCACATCAAATTTACTGTAAAGATATGGCTAGATTGTCAATATTTTCTGAGCACTGGTGCTCTAAAGCTATTCCTACATCTTACTCTTACATTCAAGCATTTTATTGGAATGTTGGACCTTTCAAATACTTTGAATGGAATCAAATCCCAAATTTTGCACTTGCATTACCTGCAGTCCTGTTTTCATATGCATCCATTTTTTCAAGTTTTGGATATATCAGAAACGATTGGAAAGAGTGGTTAAAGTTGGTATCTGGTAAAAATAGTCAGGATAGAAGGTTTGTTGATGATTTCTTGTCACATTCAATGAGAATTTTTATCAGTTGTATTACTTTTAAAGTGAACTTCATTTACTTTCTTCATTGTGTGTAAAGTTACAATTTTTAAAGAAACTTCACAAAAAGGTTACCACAAAACTCCTAAACATGTACCTAGAGATGTTAAAAAAACAGAAAAATACCATATGTTGAATCAAGATGAATAACGTTGTTGTTGGAAATTTGTTCGAGATTTAACACCGGAAGCTCTCAAGGGATAAATAAAACAGTTTGAGTAAAAGTTTACTTTGTGAGGAATCGATTAAAAATTCAGTCATGTTGAGCCCCACTATTTGAACTCTCAAAGGGAATAAAAATTTGTTCTAGATAGCGAGTTTTTGAGATAACCAAAGCCAAGTCAACACTGGAAGCTCTCAAGGGAATACAAAACAGTTTGAGTAGAAGTTCACTCTTTAGGGAAGCGATTAAAAACTCAACGAATCTGAACCTCACTGTTTCGAATTCTCAAAAACAATACAAAAATTTACTCGAGATAGCAAGTTTCTGAGATAGCCAAGGCTGAGTCAGCCCTGAAAGCTTTCAAAGGATATGCGGAACAATTTGAGTTAATCTGGAGGTATTTGTTTTGCAGGTTTTTGACCACCATAGAAAATTTCAGAGTATTTCCATATGCTTGTCATCTTCTGTTTTTGGTTACGTTTAGCATCATCACTATTCATATTCAGGTAAATATTGACATTTCAAAAGTTGGAAAATTCACCCCAAAAGGCGTTTTTTTAATTTCATTTTCATTTATTTAAATTATTTCATTTCAAGGCTATGGTACCCAGGGTACGTTAACCCCCTATTCCCGAGTTTTTAGCTGAGGGGAAATCAGATTCAAACCGATATTCTCATTGTTACTTCTTATTGCTGAGGTAATTGTAAATTAATTGTCATTTGTTTAATTTTTTTATTTGATTTTCTATGTAATGATTGCTCCGTGTTGGAGCACAGGTTAGGCACAAATAATTATTGTTTCGCTGTTTTCCGTAGGTTCTAACGAGAATGGTTTTCTCTTCAAGTCCTCTTCCACTGTGGTACGGTGCGTCTTTGCTTTATGCAAACAAAACAAACAGCCGTATGACATGGAAGCAGTACTTTCTTTTAGGATATTTTATATCATATAGTTTTGTTGGAGTCTTATTACATTGTAACTTTTATCCATGGACTTGAAGCGTATGGTTATTTTGGTGTATTTTGTGGCTATTATTATGGTGTATTTTGTGGCTATTATTCTCTTGGCGGTTTGAAAATTGGACAAGTTGCTGTAAGTATTTGGCTCGTATTAAGTCAGTCACCTCGTGATTATTTCATTTAGAAACTTACTTAGATTTTTTGCTCATTTAAAGAAAGAATTCATATTTTAAAAATGAAGGGAACAAGGTGTGCTTTGATGAAAAATTTTCCTTGTTATAAATATGCATATACTAGAAGATGTTTCAAAGCATTTCCAGGACTTTTCAGTGTGGTTGAAGGCTGTTGTAGATTGGAGGCATTGCTCTTGGAACAACCATCTTTTGTTTTTATAATTATTAAGGGGTTGAAACCCTCCCCAGCCTTCCCCCACCCTCATGGTCGACATTGCATCTCAAAGCAAGAGAATGTGCTTCCTGGAAGTGATTTATGACTTATGATTTATGACTTATGATTTTAATTGTTTTATAAGATAAAATTGTTTTTAACTAGTTTAGCCTTTTTGACGTAAAAATAAACTTTAATCACTGCGATATGCAGTACACGATTTTTGGTAGCTCGTCAAAGATATTCCGCGTTTTTTGGTGCACGCGGTATATTTTCTGGGCCCAATCTCAACGGATAATTGACTTTTATCCTTCTCACACAATTGCGGTACCAATCTCCAATCATGTGGCGTGCAATCTCAATTGCAGAAGCAAAAAGCAAT
>JAYJMH010080806.1:0-10158 GCA_036873815.1 Phacellophora camtschatica | reverse complement strand
GGGGGAGTTGTGCCATTGCCATAGTTCAAGCTATATTGGCTACAATCTCGGGCCAATGGAAAATTTCAGCAATTTCATGTCTACTTTGGATATTTTCACGATGTTTTTGTAACTGAAAAGCGTCGTTTATTATGTTTTAAATTTTTTTAAGCTTAAAAAATGATTGAAACCATGAAAATGTTTTTTCGAAATGCTAGAGTTCCAGGGAGATACTGGCTATACATTTGTATTGACAGTATAACAGTTGAAATTTTAAATTCTTCTTTCATTAATATCATTATATCCATTATCACAGGCGGGTAGAGACTGAAAAATTGATTTGAAAAATGGCACATTTCGTCATGATCGGTATTATCTTGTTACGATTTATTAAGGATTGAAAATTGTCAACCCCCCCCCCCCCCCTGGAAAATCATTTTTTATCATCAAAACATTAGAAAACGGGAGGATTCCGAGAGAGAAACGAAAGAGCGTTTTTGAAATCCCCACAAAAACTGAAAATTTCTGAGTTGTCTTGAAGAATCTCCTGACGTCTAAATAAATCTCGGTCTAAATCAATTTCGCACTTGTGTCTTGAGTCGAGTTTGAGTAGAGTTTGGCAGTTGGCTTTAGACGGTGGATTTATCATGGATGGGTCATGGATTTAATGTTTTGATTGAGTTTGACTCGACACTAGTGCGATACAAATCTGACGCATAAATTAGGCCTGAATTTGAGAGACTGGTAAAGGCATTAACATCCTAAAAACTGGCATAGTCTAAAAACCCTAAAAACATCCTGACACCCTAAAAACATCCTAACATCCTAAAAACTGGCTGGCTGCGACAATGCGACAACTATTCGTCGTGCCAATTAAATTGCAAGAACTCAAAATAGAGTGATTTGATTGGCTAATTAAATTTAATAGTTGCTTGTTTTTGTCTGGCAATTCAACTCAATAACAAGCGACTTGTGTGGTAGCCCATTGTGCAGTGGCTTGTGCTCTGAAGCCAGAACCCAAGGCTAGTGGTGCAGGCACTCGCCTGCGCGTAGGATCTTATGACCGAGATGCAATGCGTGAAGACATGTGGAAAGGCGGAGTTTTGTTTTGTAATATTTTTGAGAATCGACATACAAATTTTGGCGCCTTTCGTGGTACTAAGATTAAAATGTGATCAATATAGAAGCGTTTTTTCACTGTTTACTAACCTTTTTTCATTTTCAATGCATTCAAACCTTACGTATTATCAAATTTTTCTCAGTGTTTACGATAGTGTCGAAAACCAAAACCGTTTGCTGCAAAACTTCGGGATTTCCGTTCAGTTTTGGATGTTTTTAAAAGAGGAAAAATTGTAGCTTTTCAGCAAGTCAGGCTAATCAAAATTAGGCTATTCCAAGAGGTCAAGATCTGCCCATAAATTTTATTTAGAGTATTCCTTTTAACTAAATTGATAATTAAATTAATCACTTTTGGCGCTGTGAAAAAGAAAGAATGGAAAGAAGAAACAAAGCGAAAGATATAAACAAATTTAAATTAAAGTTAACTGGCAAAATAGGATTTGGAAATTTGGCAATTGAGTCTGCAGGCAAAGACGCGAAATGCGATTTGGGCAGAATGTACAATGCGGCGGACATTGTAGGAGATTTAGTTTGGGAATATTTTGTTTGAACACCGGATAGCTTCTTAAAAAGTTTCATGTGCAGCGACTATTAGCTTGACTGTAAGTTCATTCGTGGTTCATTGTATGGCAAAGAAATTCACACCGGGTTGGGCATTACAGTGCGTTCTTTCATGGCCGGGGTATTACAAGTGGTGATGAAATATAAAAACACTTTATTTTATTTTCTCTGCATAACTTGCAAATTTATTCAGCACCATTTTGATTTTTTTGTGTTAGTTTACAGTTCTAGCCAATCAATTCCCAGTATTTATATGATACAAATTTAGTAATTTGACTGGCTAATTTCAAGTAAAAGTTCACTTGCATTTATTATCATGTTGATGTTTTACTTTTGAAAAATTGACCTTTGAAAAGAAAAGACCAAGTAATTTCACAAAGAGTTTGCAGAATGGGAGAGGCCTATTTTATTGGGCCTATGCATTAAAACTCTGATGTAAAAAACTGCACTGTTTGTTTGGTTAGATTTGGTTTGATAATACCTAATTCAATTTATTTCGTGTTTTCCAAGTGGATGTTTATGGGACCGTTAATCCACCATTGCAAATAGGCCATATCCATATTTCCGACCGCTTATCCCGCCCCGTCGCCAAAGTTTCATCGCTTGTTCAGGTTTTTATTCGGAAATCAACCTGTGTTTTTTACTTCATCATCACGAGGGATACCATTCCCTCAATATAACATTGCAACGATATATTGAGTGCGAAATAAAATTTTTGATTTGGCACGAAATTGACTTGAGGCAAGTCTACTTTTTCTGTGACTCAACATTTTTACAGCAGTTACGTCACAATTCTTCTGGCAATACCGTTTTCGTCAATAGTAATATTTGATCTCCAAGGGTGTGGAGTTTCAAGAGTTCAACTGGGGGTTTTGACAGACATTTGTTCAAAACATTGCAAACCGTGGCAATATTTTCTTTAGGCTCAAATCTCCCAAAATTTCGAAATATTTTAAGAATCATGCCAAGACTGGCTCACCCCATATCAAAATAATTTTTACACGCCTTTTCTCAACATCCATTTATATCCTTTTGTCCAAAGATTTTTTTTGGTGAATGCATATAAACTTTCACGAAGTTTACCATTATTCTTACAAACATGGTTCTGGCTGAAAAAGTTAATCTTATCATTTTATAATCATTTTAGGCTCAAAATCTGAAATTCTTAAGAATCACAAGGCTCAGAAAAATTTATGTGATTCTTATAATCTCAATTATCAAGACAATAGACTTTTATTAATTTTGGAGAGCTGCACTGTCCCCTAAGAACGATCGTTGCTACTGTTCTGCTGATGAGCCGAATTTTAGGTTTGAACCAAAGTTTTGACTTTAGCTGAAGCCGCCATTATCTGAAACCGAACTGAATTTTCCCTACTAAAGCTGGATTGTAAATTAGGTTTTCGTCAATATTCAATCTCTGCATAAAAAACAGCAGGCCCAAATTTCTCAAATGTTACAATTGGTTCTATTGTTGCGTTTTTTCCCATAACAATAAAAAACAACAGAAAAAGTAAGAAACGGCCTATGGTTATCATGAAAATTTGCTCACTGAATTGTGGAGTGAAAGTTAATTCATTTTAATTCTCGTACATCGTTCGTTAATAACTGGACAGGAAAATGTGTCCCTTTTAGCAGGTTGATTTAATGACATGACCATGGTTGGTTCAGAAACCCCGTAAAAAGCCTTGGCTGTAAATTATTTAATTGTACTGGAATGTAAATTTGATTTTACATGGTAATAAATCTGTTTAGGAAGGATTCTTTTTCGCCTCTGTTTATATATTCAAATTCGTTAAGGGTCATTTCCACATAAACTTCAGGTCACTCAGGGGGGTTTGTGGTGATTTTTAGTGAGGTCAAGCCGAGATATTTTAAAAGGGGTTCGTCAGGGGGCGCGTATGTTCCGCGTAATTTTAAATGGAAATCCACTGTTGCGGTCAGTTTTAGCTCTGGCCGGTAGAGATTGCAAATTCAGTTGTTCGCAATTTTATTCAAAATCGCCAGAATTTCGTATTCCGCGACATATTTCCTACAGACCCCTGTTCCGCAGGCATCGTCTCACAAAAAAGTGGCCTATCTCTTGGCCCGCGCCGCGTCTTGGCCAGCCATAGCACAGTTAGTTGTATTTTTTATTTGATCTTGTTTTGAAATAATGTTGTGTTCAGTTGTTCACTATAATCCCAGCGAAATGCTTCCCGAGAGATGATAATTGCAAGAAGATAATCACAGAAAGCCGCCGAATCTTTCAATTATCTTGTCCTGACACCAAAGGTAGTTCTCAAAGATTACCAGCAATTCGTCATCCTTTTTTAAATCAACAATTGAGTCATTTTGTTTTTTGTGGAATCAGCATAACATAATTCTTTTTAACTAGCCGCGCGGGATCAAGTTATGTTGCTATTTTTGATGGTATTGGAATCAACGGAGATAGGACTTAATGGCATGAAGCGAGAGGAGAAAGAAAGAACAAAATGTACAAGTATTTTTGAAAATGTTGCTGATTGTATATAAGATTTTATTTTCCAGAAAATAAACATTGAAATCCTATTCATAATCCATTGGATTTGTTGTTCGAAATTTTAATCCTGGTATATAAAATTCGATTCCCATCAGGGATTACGTCATTCCCAATGCTCTATTTTGGTTTTTTCGGGTCACAGAAACTCACAGACTTCCGTTTTAATCTGTCCCCCAGGAAATTCTTATGGAACAATCAAGCAAAGGAAACATGACAAATAAGGATAAAGTTCAACGACTGATGACCTGTTTATTGACTCGGAAGTTCACAGGTTAAAAAGCGGGTCAAAGTTTCTACAAGTTTCTCTTCTAAAGTAAACGCAGGAAGGAAATCACGAATAGAATACCTTTTCGAAATAGAAAGTTTGTTCGAATTATCGAACGGCTTTTGTAAGGTACCGTAAATCCTCGAATTAGGCCCCCTGGGGATAATTTTATTGTGTCTTTTTAAGGGGGGGGGGCTAATTCAAGGGGGCTTGTTCGAGGGGGCATATTATAGCCCGATGGGTAACTACGCAGAAAAAGTACCAAAATGCATATGTAAAAGTACAATTAACGTAAATGAATGTAAAACAAAATGCTGCAATTAAAATTTTGGGGTGGAGCTTATTAAAAATTATCAGCTCTAGGGTGGGGGCTGATTAGAAGGGGGATCATTCGAGGGTGGGGGTGCTAATTTGACGATTTACAGTATGATGTAAAGGGATTCAAGTATTTGTTCGAATATAATATGGGAATGTTTCTAGCTACGCGTATCCTCAAAACTGAGTCTGCACGCAGGCTAACCATGAGCCTAACAATCGCCACAAGCACTGAAGCTACGTGTGTGTAACGTCAAATTAACAAATACTCGAATGGATACGGGGCTGGTGTAGTGTGTGCAAAGGAAAGTACTTGTCAGATTTACAGTAGATTATATAATGCTAAACAAATATTCGTGGATGGTGAGTTTATTCAGTCACACTCTGATGATAGCTCAAGCAGTTTGAAAGGCATGTGTATGCTATTTATCAAAGTTCAAAGATTTCGCCTTTTTTTGCTTGCAACTTCTATTATCTTTAAAAAAAAAATGGTTCCGATTTTTAATCGTTTTCATTGAGGCATAGTCAATAGAAAACAATTTTTTTCTATTGACTATGATTGAGGTATAAATTGACAAAATGTGATCTGAGAAAGAAACTGCTGGGCCTTTTCGAAATAAAACATTTTCATTGGACTATGAGAAAAATATGTTAAGGCAATAAGAAAATAGCTGGACAGAGCAATTACTACGGAAAAATGACGAATAATTTGCAATTTTACGAGAAAATGACCAATAAACTTGCAATTTTTGTTGTATGTCGTTGTCAAACGATTTAACATGCTGCTGTTGTTGGGTGTGTGTCTCTTGGGTCTAATTATGATTGCTGACAGATGACGTAGCGTAAAGATCACCTGGTGATCAAGCCGCCATTGTTTTGTGCTCTTGTTTGCAAGAGCATGGCAAGTGTCCTGCAAAATTTTCTGTTTTTGCCAGGAGGTTGTTATTCCCACGAGTCATGATTTATGGCCCTTTCGCCAAATGAAATATGGCCTAAATTATTATCATTACGTCAGTACTTGAACCGCCTTCTGTGAATCAACACTATAATTGCCTTGATCAATACTTTACGTGATTAAATGTAATGAACACAATTACTCAACAAATATGATGCTATTGTCATGGGTTGTGATTCACTTCACTTTCCCCCTGTTCCATCAGAGATTTTCCTCGAATTGCTAACTGTTACCTTTAATTTTATGTTCCCTTGTTCCCCAAAACAAATTTACATGTTTCATGTTTCCGGCAATTTTGGGCATTTTCCCCTGTTACTCGTCAGCACATAACCCCAAAACGGCCCTCAATTTTTTTCATTATTGTGAAGTAAGCCACCAGTGTGTGCTGTGCTTCCACGGAAGAAAAAAATCATATTTTCAAAAATCAAATCATATTTTGTAAATAATACAGAGAATTAAACGGAGTTAAAGAATTTTCGATATTTGAAAGAAAATTGATTCTTGAACAAGGTTTTTCCGATCTGAATTAAAGAAGTAAGAAATTTCCACCCGACCCCCGTCCAGTTTGCAAGCACAATAATCTCATTTCCCAAGGCTCTCTATCCCCATCACGTTCTCGCAAGTGATTGGTCGAGGCGCCTGAGTGTCTGTGCGCTGTGATGGTCAGAGTTGGCTTCATTATTTGACGAAATTTTTGAACATAGGTGAAACATGAAGTAACAGAAAACAAACTAGAATCGATATATTATCTACCTGCTGTATCAATTTTTAATCAATTTTGTAGAGGAATTAAAGAACCAAGAAAAGCGCTGGTTAGCTTGAGGACTTGAAGTAAAAAAAAACTTTGAAGATGGCATGTACAGTGCGACGATTATCGTTGACGGCGTTCGCCATGTTGTTTGTGGTTTGCGTTGGTCGAGAAGTGACAGAAGTAATTTCAAACGAAAACTGTAGTGTTGTAAAGATGATTGCGAGCAGAATAACTATGAATGCCGAGTCAGTTCATAATGAAACAAGGACAGGTAATACGAGTTATCCACGCTTCTTTTAGTAATGAAGCATCAACACGAGCAATCAACAGTTCATGCTGTCGTTTGTTTGTGATGCCTATGTGGGGGTTTCTATTCAAAATTGCTTTTGATCGAACGCAGTATCGCTTGACTTTTCAATTTTGGTTTCAAGATCAGTAACATGATAAATATAAACTTCTTTTTCAACTATGGGAACACTTATGAATACATGAGTGTTGTTTATATGGTCTCTAACTTGGCATTAGAACAGAACTTTTCTTGCCAACAAATCTAGTCATGTTTATTATAAAAAAGCCCCTTTTTATTTGTAAACTCAATCAAAGTATTGAGTCGTGAGAGAAACTAGTTCAACTTTGTCTGGCCTTTTGGGGACTTTAGGTCCGTTTTCATGCCATTTTATTTGATTTTATCTTAATATGAGAAAGGTAAGAATTGAAATGCCCAAACAAGAGGCTCTCAAAGAAGTTATTTTACCAGCAAGTGGCATGACAGGTCGGGTCTGTCCAATCTCAAGTTCGTGATGCGGTTAAACTAAGCCATGTTTCAGATTTTCCTCTCTAAATTCACAAATTTAATTATCAAAATAATTGTTCATACGTTGTTCCGTAGCGTAGTTAGTTTCACCATCTCGTAAACACAAGACCAGCTAACCCATTTTGTAATACGGCGCCTACATACGCATGCCGAAGTTATAAGCATTTTCATTAATATTTTATTGCGTTTTCCTCACGTTTTGTTTTACTCGAACTTTTGAAGTTTTCAAAATCACAAACAGATCTGTGAAGGATCTTGTTCTCATTCTATTCTATTTGCTATTTGAAATATCCATGTTACCTTTTGAAATTGACTAATGATATAGCATGTTTTGTTAATTTAAAGTTTATAGATTTAATGCAAATACGATAATTATGTGTGACATATTTTTACCAAAGAATAAAAATTGAAATTTGAATGATATGTGAATTAAAATAATTAATGAATAATGTATATAGGTGAACTGAACAAAAAAGACGTGTGGAAAAGGTTGAAAAATCACTGAAATGTTAATTTACTTTTGATAAAATAAAGTTAGTAGGTTCTTGGGTGTAGCGGTGTCCGTTCGAAAAGAAAATATTTTGAAAAATTGTCAAACCAAAATTCCTGGGTAATTTAATTAACATTTCCAAATATTTAACGTCTTGACGAACAAACATAAACTTTGGTTCGCCCCGCCATCGGAAATTCGCCCCGCCATCGGAAATTCGCCCCGCCATCTCTTTCATTCCGAAATTAACTTGTGCCACGAAAACGAATGCTGAGGACACCACAAAGTGACTTCAAAATCACAGTCAAGGTTTTAAAAAAATAAATTCAATTCAAACAATCCTTTTTAGAGCAATTATTTTGTTTACCACTGGAAAGTTCTGGCACGTTTTCAAGTATTTTTGGACGACATTTTGGAGAGGAGACAAACCTACGTAAAACTTCATGTTTATCCAATAATTTTTGAGCTCCTAAGAGTTCATTGCCTGTGTCCTGACGCCAAAAACGTGATGCGAGACCAGACAGACAAGCCACGAATTTCCGTAGTACCGAATCCACACATTTTTCAGAGAGGAGAGGAGATTTTGGACAAAAAGAAAATTGAATTGAAAATCACTAGATTGCCTTCCTCCGGAATTAAATCGGCATGTTTTTTAGCTGCACCCTTCTTAAACATCATTAAAGCGAGTTTCAGGCCAAGCACTGAACCAATGTATGGTTGCATACTTTTTCGTACATAACGTAAAAATTACCCAGAAACCTAAAAAGGAAAATAAATGTTGTTCTTATAAAAAAACGTGACACCTTCACAAACTTTTTTAAGCAAATCAAACTTTCTCCCTTTCAGTTTTTTATTTTAACACACCATAAATGACCGAATTAGCGCCCTCTGCCAAATAAGAGCCATGGGGTAAAGCTAAAATTTCTAATAAGCACCCCTACCAAATAGGCACCCTGGGTGCTAATTCTGTCTTTTACAGTATCGACCATGTCCTGGTAGGGCATTTTTAATCTGGCAGACCAGATACAATTTTTACTGCGAAAAGGTTTTCTAGGAGTTTCATAATTTTTGAAACTGAAGGCAATTTTATCAAGTGAAAGATATTTCAGTTGAAGCTTTGTAATTTTCATGAAAATTGAGCAAACATTCACTTTACAAATGCTTGAAGTTTATGGAAAATTGAAAATTTCACAGCAATTTTTACTTCTGCCTGAGTTATGCTTACAGCTCAAATTTGTGTTTACTGTCAATGAAAGAATTTGTGTGTAGCATGAAGCCTGGCTGTTCGAGAGAGCTTGCCCAGGCTCCCCTAAGCTTGCCTGAAAAATTGTTTTTATCACTTTTTTCAGTGATTCCATGCAGACCTAGCTCCCCTGAGCATATTCACTTCTCTCCTGCAACTGCAATAATCTTAATGATCAGGCCTAGGTTAAAATGCAATTTTGTATTGATATTCTGAAGTTTTAATAGTAATAATTGTTTAAATTTTGTTGGCAGTTATTTAGATGTGATGTTTTATTTCACTTAGATGAAACATTGACAGTTTGTTCTACGAATAAGACTTGTTGCACAAGTGCCCTCGAAAAAAGAATTAAAATGATCAGCGAGAATCAAAGGCAAAGAATACTAACACAATTTTTTGGAGACATGAGCAATGCATTTGCCAACAGTTCGAAAAAATTTGAAGGTATGTTTCAATTTCCAATTTTTTACAGCATTACAATTATGTTATTTTTAAGCAGCTGCTAGACAGCTTGGTTTTATCAGGTGAGTGAAACAGTAGTTTTAAAAAATCATAGGTTATTTTAATATCTGGATTACTACCATATATTTTGAGAAGTTGTAGCCAAAAAAGACTTCAGTTCGCAAGGCACTGCTACAGAGCAAGGAATACGCCTGGCAGTTGCCAACTCCGCATGGAAGAGGTTCATGTCCACTCTCTTCCCATTGACAATAGTAATAGTGAAAGACACTAAGGAATCTTCTTTCGAGAACTTCCATGTGCAATAGAGAACTAAATGTTTGGTGTAGTATTGTGGCACATATCTCTGCTGCGGACAAAGGATCATAATGATGATGAGGCCATTTTCATTTCCAATGTTTTAATTTCTTGTTAACAACTTTTGTCAGCATATTTCTATTTCCATTACCTTATTTCAAAATATCATTGTTATAAATAGGCTAAAGAATGAAAAGCAACAATTCAGTAATTTGTCAGAATATTTTCATTGGTCATTTTCTATGATAGCACAATCATTATTAAAGCTGGGCTGGCATTAAATATATATATATATATATATATAACTAATATAATATAGAGGTTTGAATGACAAAAAAAATACGCAAGTTTCATACACTTAGGCCTTTCGGATTGAAATCCTAACTCTGATG
>JAYJMH010080795.1:0-10160 GCA_036873815.1 Phacellophora camtschatica | reverse complement strand
CTCGATGTGACCACACCTCGTGATTCCTTTTGCCTTTGCCTGGAATTACAGAGAGTTAGCAGCTCTCCTCACCCTTTTGCAGCAAGTATGACATATGCAAGATAAACCTTCCACATGCAAGTTTCAGACTTCAAACTTCAAGCATAGTCATTTCTTATGACTATGCTTCAAGCGATGTGGCCATTTGATGTACGTTAAATTTACAAAATCATTAAAGTTGGAAAGCTAGACCAGGTAAATTATCAATATTTGAGACCGTTAGAATAACGATCCTGTCCTTTCTGTTACCTTCATGCTGCATGTATAAATCATTAAAAGCAACCCCTGGAAAGTCTCATAACTAGATTTCATCTCCTATTCTACCGACACATAAAACCCAAATTATTTGAAGAAATTTCTATTATGGAAATTGTTTAAAATTTTACGGCCGATATCGTGTTTCAAACAAGAAATCATTGTGTTATACAAAACAGTCATTAGAGTGAAATGTAAATAAGGTACTGGAGGGAGGATGAAGGAACCGTGTCATCGAACACACGTCAATGCCACCAAGCTACGCAAGATCTCCCGCTTTTGGTCTACTCGTCGATCCTGAATAACTTTTTATTTTGGTTAATACTTGTAAGACAAAAAAGTCAAAAGTACTAGATGAACAAGTATACAAACTGATGAAGTTATTACTATCCGTTCTATAAAAAAAACCTGCTCTATATAAAAACGGGCACAGTAAATGACGAAATGAGACAAAAAGTTAAATAGTTTGTAAAAAAGTAAATACTATACCCAACAAAGCTGGATACAATCTGTACGAAGAACATTATGTACAGAGTTTTATCCTTGAAAAAGTTGTCAAATCCGAGATGAATATTCTTCACGCTTGCCAAGTTCATGAAATACGTAACAGCCAAGGAGCAAAAAGGTATGAGCACAATTTTAAAAGAGGAGTTAATTATTGCAGCTTTCCCTCTTGAGGTATTATATTCAAATATTACTTTTTGTGTGTCATCTTTGTCATGCTTGTTCCTTTTTTTAGTCCCAAGAGGATTATCGGAAGAAAGCATTGTCGATGCATTTGAAATGTCCACTGAATCATTCACGTCAGGCCTCTCGTTTTTAAAATTTTCATTAAAAGCCCGAAATTCATCCTGCTGCTCGTCGATTTGGATTTCAAGATCATGGTCGATTTGAAGCTTCCTAACTTTTGGGCACCAACCAAACGAGAGGAGAAGAATAGAGGATGGAACCAATATAAATTTGATATCAATAATTTGCTTGTTAGAAGTCTGTGAAAACAAAAGTTATTTTAGCTAACGTTGGACAATATCAATAGAAAAAGAAATAAAGAAATAAAAAAATTGATTGCAGGAATTCTGACAAAAACCATCAATAGTTAGAGCCGAGCAATTTTTATGCAATTAGATAGTATAAAACACAATTTAGAATTGTTAGTTACTGTAAACTCAGCATTCTCTTTCTGAAAACGTGTTAATTTCTCATGCTCAATACATTTCTTGTTATTTAAATTCCAAGATTTAAAATCAACAGATGTTTGTCTAAACCTCTAAAAAAAATTACAATTTATTTCATGAAATTTCTCATTCATGAACTACATACCATAAAAACGATCCCGACCAACCCTCCAATTTGCATTATGATTGCAAAAAATGACAACAGCATATTTGTCACATGCTTCTTTTTAGATTTTCCCGACGTTTCCGATGACCGTTGATCATCCGTACTTGCAAATGTTTCCATGCACGCTTTGCTCATTTGCCATATAACAGGTACAATAAACAATGCATTCATCAGGACTATTGCCACGTTTGCTTCTTGAATGACACTCAAAACTCCAATAACGTATAAACTAAGGCCAGCTGCTTCAATGAAAGACCCAATTAAACCCTGGAAGCAAAAAAGAAATAATTAAATTATGAAATAATGGGTTATGATTTTAAACTATACCGTTCTAAGTTGCTATATGATAAACAATTAAAACTGATAAAATAATTAAACAATTGAAACTAGTTGCCAAACAATCTGCCGTTAAAAGTGTTGCCGATAAACATGATACTGCTAAATGTGCCGTTACCGTTAAAACTTTCATTAAAAATGTTAATTTTTTGAAAGCTTTGATTACTAGATAAATACGCCTATTAAAATATATCTTCATAACATTACTTAAAGAAAATACAGCTTTTTACTATATAACGTATTTTATTTATGATAGTTCTTCGGCACGATTTTAAAGCTAAACTTGTATTTAAGAGATCTTACCCACGTGATAGCCTTCTTCGTCGGCCACGGGTGTGTCCGTTTCAATCCGCTGCTCCAAGCTGCTCTAAGGAATGTATAAACAGATGGAATAGTTAAGATAAAAATCAACATGATGACGCATGTTTCTCGAACATTTGCAGTGTTCTTGTTACTTGCAGCTGAACTGGTTCCGTTTTCCCTTTTTATTTCCGTGTAATTTAATCGCTGCCCTATGTGGACAAGAGAGAGTTTGCTGGCTACAACACATGCTAGCAGCACTCCACATATCGACAAAGATAGCAAACATTTGACGGCCGATAGCACGTAGGTCTTCTTTCGCTTGTATTTTTTTCCTTTGTCACTTTTCGGCTTATTCTCTACAGTAAACAATGGTTCTTCGATATCACCACTACGCGAAGCCGAATTTGTACTTTCTGAATTGGCATTGATGACTCTTGACCGCGTTGTAGGAGAAGGAGCTTCCATCCCATTAATATCTTCCAATTCTCTCCGCAGACTGCCAACGTGGGACGTAGCAGAACTCGACTTATCTTCATCAAAATATCCTGGATTAATGTTTCCATTCACAATAAATTCTGTCTCATTAAACATTTTTCCAAATTCCTACCACCACAGCAGGCCTAATAAAATTATCAAGATAGAAGTTAATGATAAAATGATTTCCAGGGTCATTAAAATTTTCCAAAATGTCAATAATGAGATGAAGACACACATTTTCAAAATATTGAAAGTTGAAGCAATCTAGATAATAATAGATACAAGCAAATTTAGGGAAGGAAACCTAAATTTAAATTTTATACTATGTATACATTTCACACCATATCAAATATAGATTGTCTATTATGGCTTACACGCAAATTTTCACAAACAGATTTTCTTCAGTCAAAAATTGTAATGTTCGCTTTTTTCAAAGTAACATCAAGCGTATATTCTGATAATAATGAATAAATTTTGGCCTTTAATATCATCACAATGGCAGCTTACATGTTTATATATAGCATATAAAACGCAAAGAGATTTAGGTTATTGTCCATTTATTTGCAAGATAATTAAATGACATTGCCTTTTTCAGCTTTTTGAAAAAATTAAAATAATATTCACAACAATAGAGTGTTCCTCAGTATATTACAGCTTTAGTAAGAACTTTAGATGTCACGTTTTATCCAAATCAAGGCGTGTGGCAAGACGAAATCTGCTTCAACTCTTTGTAAACTTTGTGAACCAGTTAAGCGCTTTTTATAAAACATTGCGATTTATTTCTTCCTATCTCTGTTTTTTAGAAGAGCCAGAAAAGAGCCAGAAAGTTCGTATTTTATTTAAAAATCAATACTAGGCTGCGTTTACACGGAACCGATCCCATTTCGAACCAAATCCCAATGAGTATGATTAAGCGTTCCGTTTACTCACGAACCGCTGGAACCCGTTCCAAACAGAACTCCTAGCCGTAACCAAATGGGTCCACCTAGAAATTTGTTTTATATGGACTATTGCCTTAAAAATTCTTGTGTTCTGTTCCAAACGGTTACGGACAGGATACAAGGCTTATTGGGGCTGTTTCATAATTGAGCCACCATTTTAGCAGCCAAAATTATTTAGCAGTATGTTATTTTAAGAGTAAAATCTCCTCATCCGACTAACGAAATATTTTCTTCTCTATTTTTCTACCCTTTTCTGCAATTTCAAAGAATATATGAATACAATGATACGATTAAGAAAGAGCTCTGAACTGGTGCTAACTATGAAAGCAAGTCAAAGAAGAAAAAATTTAAAATTGATACCCTTGAACAAGGCAATGAACTTTGATCCATAATTTGCTAAAAAGATTAAGAAATTCCAGCCTGAGTTTAAGCGAAACTTCCTTGTCAAGAAAGATATTTAAGTGACATATTTGGTAAAAAATAACTGTAATTGTAACTGTAATATATCCGTAACATTTGGATACGATCCGGCAGTTTCGAAATATCCGCACTTCATTTTTTGATATTTTCTCCTATACATTTTTTGCGGATTCAAGAAAGCCCATGAATAAATGCCTCTATAAAGCTAACCAAATCAAATTGGAAGATATGTGGAAGATATGTGGAAGATATGTGACTGCTAAATAAGTCCACGTTTTTGATTGACAATAAAGTTGACAATCGTCCGGAGGACTAGGGATAGGTATGCGTATGGTGGCTAGTCTCTGGTGTATGATTGATAAAACATATGATAATGGAAAACTCATGAAATCATTGAGAATTCATAAACTTTGTTGTGTGAAAAAAAAAAATTCCATTTAATAATCACTTCAAAAATCTGAAATCATCATCTTCAATAAGTCCGAATTATTTTGAAAGTTACCTTTCGGTAAGGAAAAACAGTTTGTACTTTACAAAAAAGTTAAACAACAACAACTTAACCCATTCTAAAAATAGGGATGTGTTATTCCCCCCTCACCTCATATAATATGATTTTAGATATTCCATTTTTCTGAAATCTTTGTGTGAACACTTTAATTTAGATAGAAAAACAGAGACATGTAATAAAAAAGTTTTTTTTTGAAAAGTTGTTTTCTGCCCGCCATACGATGAAAAAACAGGAAATTGTCACGATTATAAACTGCATTTTGGAAGATAGATTACAAAAACAGAATAATCAAAATCAGCATGCTTGTTTGTAATTGATGACTTTTCAGAAAATAAGATATTATATAATATTTAAATTTGATTAACTTCTTACATATTCAAAAATGCTGATGCAATTGCAAATTCAACATTAAATTCATTTACAATGTGGTTTAACGACAACATTAATCGACAGCATGCTGGAGTTTTAATGGTTCAAAAACAATACAACTCATCCACAATGACGATATTAATGATACCTCAAATTCTCTTAAAATGAGGCGATAATCATATATCTTTCTTGGAATTGTTTCTCAATGTCTTTTAATAAACAGCATACATACAATCTCTATTTCCTGGATTGCATTAAAATGAAATTTATATTAATTCTTATACCTGCAAGACTCCCGTCGTTAAGCATAATTTCAAGCAAGCGGAAAATTCCGCGTGCATTGACATTTAGGAAGAATCTGATCGGCCTTTGCGAGCCACGTTGCACAAGGGTTAAAATTAATTCAACTTTCTTCCCAAATTACAGTTTCAATCTACAATGACTTTTTCTCTTATTATAATACGTTATATGACACGGTGTCAGCAAAAAATGTAAAATAAACATTATCAGTTACGATGGTAGCTTGCGTCACAAACTGTGTTTCAAACAGCGGAAGCCTGGTCTAAAGGAAGTTTCAGCTTGAAACAAACATCGTGACGCAGATTAAGATGATGGAAACAATTTTCAAAGACAATCAACAACGTTTTTGCACCATCATGCCACACATGAAAAACTCCCCGAGGGTAAATAAGAAACGACCAACATTTGAATTAAAGATTTTTAAAAGACAAAACGTTTAAATTTAAAGCCTCAACCAAACGATGGTTTTTTCACTGAATTTTTTTTCTCAATAAAATCCAACAAAAAAGTCCATTTCCATTGTTCAGAGAGGTGTTGTTCAGTCTTGTAGAGTCGTTTGGCATTGTTTTCAGCATTGTTTATCATATGCACGCGACCTATTGAATCTGGATGGCATTTTGTTGTGCCAGAACGGCTCAACCATATAAAATGCAGCAAAAACCCAGTTTTTTGATGGTATTGAATACGCTGAGTATGAAACAGAAAAGGTTTTTTGAATCCAAGGTATGACTGATTTTTTATGACTAGCCAAAAGGGGAAATCTTGCTAATTCAGAATCTGCTTTTGATTCAGCACCGCGCAAAACGAAGGTCTCGGTCGAATGAGTTTTGACGTCATAGTGGGAACCCATAATTTCATTGACACCTTCACCTTTCAAACAACTCACAAACACAGGCCTTCGTTAGAAATGAAAGCGACAGTTTTAAGTGTCTTATCAACTTGTGGCAACTATTCTGTGACAATGACAAGTGCATAGCATTTTGCAAAGATCCATTTTTTATTTAAGTTCATCTAGTGAAGTCAAGAAAGTGGTGAAAAACTAGCAGACCAGAAAAAGACGAGCGAAGAGGGAAGCATTTCTGTTTCTCCGTTCCTCGCCACATTTTACACGGAAAAGTAAGTTTCATCCGTAAACTATTTATGCCTGACCTGTAGAATTAAAATTTCTCGATTACATTGAGGTGATTATATGTCCAGCAATCTTGGAAATGAAGAAAAAACACTGTGAACAAGAAACATTGCCTGGTGAAATTGGAAATCGAAGAGAAGTAATTTTGTGTGCCTAAAAACGAAAAATAATTTCCTTAATTAGAGCGATTTGTATATCGTTTATGTTAAACTATTCACGAGAAAAGAATTTATCTCTTAAGTAAAGAATATTTTTTTCCGGAAGTGAAGGAATGGGGAATGTGCATCATTTCAAGAGATTGACCCAGCTTGACATAACACCCACAAATGAAAGAAAATGGTGGGAAGCAAGTAGCCAACAAAGCCGTTGATAGACGTGCTAATTGATCATGCAGATAACTATAAAATAAAGCTTTAAGAATGTATAATGAAAAAGCTGAACTGTGTAAATGTATCTCGAATAATTTATATAGACTTTATTTTATATAGACTCTCCAGACTTAATTTTTAAACAACAGAAGCACCCAATGCAACAGTTCCATGTAATTGCAAGATATTGCTGCTCCACTCATAACTTGCAAAGAATCAAAACTTTTTCTTGAAAGTTTCTTCCGTGGGGGGAGGGGTACTCTGTAGAGGGGAGCTGTAAAAATAGACCCAAAAAAATAAGAAGAGAAACAAACGTTTTGTACAATAAAGACACAATGCTGTTGTTAACCGATTGAAGTAATTTCAACATTGATTTAATAACATTGATACAATAACAATAACATTTGTTCAATATAGCGTTAAACAATAACTTGATTAATTGTCTTTAAAATACGTCAACAAGTATTTTGCTTTTATTGATATTATTGGTTTAATTTTGTCTGTAAAACATGTTTTCTTTATCGTTTGAATTTTATTCGCAATTGAGACCCAAAAATATAATCCAAAATTTCATGAGCCGAAAATATAATTGTGCAAATGACTGGCCGAAAATAGTAATTTTGCCCAAATTTTAGATCCAAAAGTTAACCTTAGAAGTAACCTTAGGTAATAGCAGAGAACCCTTCTGGAATTTTCTTGGTAAAAACTTCTAGCAGAACATCTTGATAGAAAAAGTAGCAATCTCTCAAAAATAGCAAACATCTCCCTAGCAGAGCATCTCTCAAAAATAGTTTGAAACCCAACAGCAATTTGTGCTGCAAATTGTTTATTTTCAAATTGGTAAAAATTTCAATTAACAAATTTCTTCCTATTTAGTTGCCTATAAAATATGTTACTAACTGTTCAAACCAAAAATGAGATTCCAGCAGAGTTTATTGCATTTTAAATAATATATCATACTGGAGCAAAAGCGATGTTGTCAGTGATAGTTTGGGGTTTTAGATCCGTTTCTGTCAATATATTAATATTCTAAAATCAATCTTTTTATCGATGCTTGTCGAACCGAATTGACTCTTAATTGTTTAGAGAGACATACATGTTTGTTGCCAAAACTAAAACTCTTTGGATTTCTACTTACAAAAGGTTTATTTGTACTTCATTAAAATAGTGTCCTAAAAATTAGGAATGCCGTTTAAAGAACATTCTGATCTCTTTAGTTCTCTAGTTATCTTTATGCAAATGAGCAAATGATGACGTCATACAAGGAACTTGTGCATTGATCAAAACAGAAAATGTGTCATATCTCGTGAAGTAATTAACAGAGTGACTTCAAATTTGGAGGAGCAATAGCGACGATTCTTTTGTGCTCAATGTGTTACCATGCCAAGCAACCAAGTCCCAAACCGTTTTGTTTGTTTTGAGTAAATCTTCAACCTTTAAAAGTCAGAAATATTTTTTTAATAATATGTATAATTTTAACCTATGTGGATGGTATAAGTATGATGATTGGTTTCTATAATAAAATTTCCGAAAAAAAAAGAAAATTTAAGATTTAACCAAAGCAAACAAAATGGTCTGGAATTTGGTTTGTTGCCCCAGTAGCACAACATGATTGTTTCATTTCATTGTCACTATTGCTCATCCAAATTGGAGGTTTTCTACCAACCACTTCACGAGATATGACATTATGTTCTGAATAATGCACAAGCTCCTTGTATGACGTCAGAAACTTGCTCATTTGCATAAAAATCACTAGAAAACTAAAACAAATATCAATATTCTGTAAATGACATTTCAGTGTTTTTAGATGCTCTCTTGCTGTAGACAAACTCACCAAAAGGTTTATATGCACTATAAATATGGCGAGGATAGGAAGGAGAAGAAATTTAAGATCTTAAAATACACAGAAACCTGTAAACGGGATACAAAAAAGTTCAGCATGAAAAAGAGGGGTCCTTCAAAAAACTGTAACTGACAAGAGCGGTCTTAAACTTGTTTGGCAGATGTCTAGGGGGCCTTAAAAATCGGCCCTAAAATCGTCAGAGTTCTTTAAAATGCAAAATTGTGCCATTAGTATTTACTGCCGGGATAAAAACCAACTAAAATTTGCTTTCTGAACAGATCGTTTCGATCATTTTTGTTTAAAACAAGTCAATATTTCATTACGTCACATATATTCAAATTTAAAAACAATAACTTTTAACAAGACAAGCTGCTTTGAAATCATTTATTTCCTATCTTTACAATATCCCTGGAAAGAATATACAGTAGTCATTACATTAATATCATAAGGCTTCAGACGAAATATTTCAGATGAATAAGTTCGGACAAAAATGTTAGGTAGTACACTTTTGCATAGTTGGCTCAATTTTCTATTTTCCAAATTTGCTTTTAATTTTAACTTAAGAGGGGAACTAGCTGATTCTATTTCTAGCAAAAGGATTTTGAACAACAAATTTTGCTAAAATTACTTTTTACTCTACTGTTTCAACCAACTCAAAACACGTTTCTAATTGTAAATTGCTAAAAGGCTGTAGAAGTGCCGGGAATACATCGCTTATGATTAGCAATGGAAAATTAAAGACAACAATTTAAAATATCGTACGACATTTATCGACTCAAAGCACACACAAAATATTGAATTGAATATGTAAAACAGCAGCTATTTAATTCCAAAGAGAAGTTAGATCATTACCAAATGTTACAAATGCACCTGTCATTGACACGACAGAGACAGGCTAGCAGAAAAATTAGGAAAAAGTAAAGAATTGAAAAAACTTACGAGCGTTTAATTTTAGGCCTCTATAAAACAGCAACCTTCCATCATTTTATTAACGATCCATTAACTCTTCAAAGAACGTGTTTAGTGCTAATAAAGGGCAATGCAAGTACTTGTACGCAATGCACTGTAGTTATGTTAATATTACTCACAATTAAAGGGAAATGACGGACCAACAGAAACGCAATGAACACATGATCTTTTAATTAAGTAATATTTTATGATGTCTCATTAAGGAAGTTGTTTAATTTTTTACAGCATAAGAAAGACAATAAGAATTCCAAAGAATTTAAGGATATTTTTTGATTGGTTAAAAATGTTGAAATGAAAATTGAAGGTGTTTTTATTGAAAACGCAAACTATTTTTTCCTTTGCTTAAATGTTCTAATATTTCAGCAATCAAATGTGAGATTTGTGTATATCATTTAAAGACCAATCAACACTGAATGTTTTCCTCATGTGCCGAGAAAGCATTGATTCAATAATAATACTAAAAATTTTGTTGAGGGGGGGGGGGGGGGGCGGGGCTCAACCATATAAAGTTGAGAAAAAAAATGAAAAAAATAAAAAATGAAATTTAAAAATCTTTTTAGGG
>JAYJMH010080784.1:0-10161 GCA_036873815.1 Phacellophora camtschatica | reverse complement strand
TTGGCCGCAGCTTCGCACAAAAGTAACAGCGTTTCCTATGTTTTGGCTGATTCATAATGGCGGCGCTCCAGCCAATCGAAAGATTTTTCGGCTGTGCTCTCTACCATACCTAGGTTCACTATCAGGACGCACCAAATTTTTATGAAAAGCTTGTATTATCAACGGGCATATCTAGAAATTTTTATTTGGTTCTTGCCACCAAACAAATTTTGCCTATAAATGTCCTGCAAGATATTGGAAATTTAACAGAATAAACGACGTAGCTTTCGACAAAATTTGGAATCGGGTGCTTTTCATGCCATGTCGGGTGCTTTTTCATGCCATGTCAACGTGTATGGTATTTGATACTTGAGTAATTAAAACACCATATTATGGCTTTATTTCCCAAGGTTTTGAAACGTGTCGTATTTTGATTTTACAGTGGTCGTAGACATTAAAACGGAATGGTCTTTTCTTTCAAAAAGCTATCGATCAGTTTATTCTTTGGGTTGTTTAGATGCAGTCTGTTTTGCTAAATCTGAACATATTGAAGTGTGATTTTATTCAGCTTGTGAGATCATGATTTTTCTCATAGATTGGTTTCTCTTGGTCGCTCGAATCAATCGTTCAACAACTCAAGGCAATCCCAGAGGTGAGGCTTAATTTTTTGCATAAAAGATAAAATAAACTGTCAAGACATACGCGGAAATTATTCAGTTCAGAATGAAAGTGAAATTATTGTTGATTCATGCATTGCAGAATAACAGGAAAAACTAATGGTTTTCTTTGTCGTTAATGTGGTTGGAATTGGAATTTGACACAACGCAGAGCCCTGAATAATCTTTGCCTGTGCTTTTTGTTGAATTTCTCTATTAACTTTACTCAAGATTTAATTCAGTAAAATTGTACATTCAGTTTATCTACACTACAGACAGTAGTAATAATCACAGATGATTTCTTCCATTTTAGTCATGGCCTTTTCACATTGCAGTGTCTCCAAAAATCGTGGAAGATTACTATGATATTGTCAAGAATCCAATGGACTTAGAAACGCTGAAACGGGTGAGATTTTAAGTTTACATTTTAAGAGGTTAAAATATTATTTTTTGTTTACTCGTTATTGATTGATTGATTTTTTGAGTGTTGAGTGAAGTTTGAGCGAAGTGTCGAGGAGACTTCCACATTACATTGTAGTTATATAATCAGGACTCGATAAATCCCAGGAATCTGATTCTCAGGCACTTGCTCCTGCCAGGCACATTTTGCTGAAAGTGTAATAATATTGTAAATTAGAAAATGTAATACAATTTGAGAAAATTATTATCTTCAAATTGAGTGAGTGAGTGATTGTTTTTAACGTGCCGGCCTGCGAAAGTCTCGAGATTGCTTGTTTTCAGCAGGGAACACGGGTGAACATGCCGCATCCGGGCATGGGACAGCTGCCTTTACGTCCTCTCCGAAGGACGAGGAAATGAGTTAGTCAGTTGCCCGGAAGGTTGCCCATCCAAGTGCTGACCCGGATTTTTTTACGAGTTGCCACAAGACATGAATTATACATTTCTTCATTAAAAGTAAAGTACCAATGTTATCATAAATCGGCAGACCCTATTTTTTTAATCAGTTTTTCAAAGGACACAAATTAAACATTTTTCTATTGAAAGTTTTAATGTTTTTATAACTGTTATTTTTTACGAGTTGCCACAAGACACAAATTATACATTTCTTCATTAAAAGTAAATTACCAATGTTATCATAAATCGGCAGACCCTATTTTTTAATCAGTTTCTCAAAGGACACAAATTAAACATTTTTCTATTGAAAGTTTTAATGCTTTTATAACTGTTATTTTTTACGAGTTGCCACAAGACACAAATTATACATTTCTTCATTAAAAGTAGAGTACCAATGTTATCATAAATCGGCAGACCCTATTTTTTTAATCAGTTTCTTAAAGGACACAAATTATACATGTTTCTATTGAAAGTGTTGATGTTTTTATAACTGTTATTTTTTTACGGGGTGCAACAAGACATGAATTATACATTTCTTCATTAAAAGTAAAGCACCATTGTTATCATAAATCGGCAGACCTTCTTTATCGGTTGTTTTTTATCAGTTTCCCAAAGGACACAAATATTTCTATGCAATGCGTTCGTATTTCGACGCGGCAGATCCCATTTATAGTCGAAAACTCTTACAATTTTTCAGGCACATTGTGACATCACGTTAGGTTCCAGGCACATAAATAATGTGTCAAGGCCTTCATGTCATGGCGTTCTTAGCCAACTTTTTTTTATTTCATTACAAATTTTTTATTATTTCATTACAAATATAATTGGGAATTAGTTTTATTATATTAAATTCTTCTTGCGATTTTTTTTTCAACCTAATTTCAATCTAAAGGAAACTGAGTATACTCTGAGTGCCATCACTTCAATTTGATTAAATTTTTCTTCAGAATTGTCAGGAACATCAATATCAAAACAGGGATACATTTTACAATGACGTCAACCTGATATACAACAACAGTTTACTTTACAATGGTTGGTATAGATAATTCCTTTCTGTTTCGAAATTTTTGTTTGATAATTTTCTGTATTATCCAGGCAATTCTTTGGATTTTTAAAAATCAATATTCTCTTATTTTATCGTAGTTTTTAAAAGTCCAATAACACTAACATACTATTTTCAGAATTATTTGTTATGTACATGATTTTAACTTTTGTAATCTTTGTAATAATTTTTTATACTGTTTTTTACACATTTCTAGTCTCCATGTTTTTTGTAAATATTTTGCTAGAATAGGAGAATTTTGTAAAAAATAGACTTGGGATACATCGCAATGCAACATTCATTCATAATAAGACATCGTAATACATCATAATAGGACATCGCTATATTACAATGCAATTTGCGATAAAAAAAATAATGGATTTCACACCTTTGGGTGCACTCAATCTAATCAAAACAAATAGAGAGCGCTACACTTGTAGATTGTTCTTTATAATTTGCTTGGTTGCGTTATTAAAAGGTGTAAAAATTATTATTTAGAGTGTCTTTTCCTGAATATTTTGCCCTACGAAATTCTCTCTTGATTTTTTACATCGTTATATTTCTATGAAATGTTGTTTTCAGCGAGCTTTAAAGGCGTAAATGTCATCGATTTATTTTCTTAATTACAGGACCAGAACATCCGTTTACTGAAACGGCTCAAAAGATGATAGATAGCTGTAAAGATCTTATTGCAATTGTAAGTTCGTTTGTTTTATTAACATTACACCGAAAAATATCCCTCAAAACTAAAAGCTACGTCTAGTTGAAAGTACATTTTGTGGTCGGTTGGTGCAGATCATAGTGGAGATGATGACACACACCATCTTTAGATGTATGACAAATATTATTCGTTCTTAAAATATGCATTTTAAAACATTTTATTTTAAAGAACTATTTTTTGTCATGTATCTAGAGGTGGTTTTGCCCTTATCTCCACTATGATATACTCCTTAAGAAATATGTGGTGACAGGTATGTGCCCCCAATATAATGGATGGGTTTTGCTTCAAACATTCTCCACAACTTTCTCCAAAACAAATTTTCCACAACTGGACCAATTTTTCCAAAAAAATCCTTGAACATAGGTCAAAAACTAAAACGTATGTAATTAACATTGGGTGGATTTCATAAAAATCAGGGACACACCCCTGTACATTTTGGGTTCAAGTACCCCCGGGAGTTTTTCGTTATACTTTGCAATTATATGTATTTTTTCAGTTTATTAGCTGTTAATTCCTTTAATTTAAAATAATTTAAAAACACTTAGCACAGTATCTTTGTAAATAAATGTGTCCCTGTACCCGTGTTGTATATGTGTGCATGCAATTGATATAAACATTGCAAATTTCAAAACAGAACGCTGAACAATTCACTCAACTTGAGGTGGATATAAACTTAGAGGCTGGTGGTTCCATGCGAGTAGGAGATCATTCATTTGAAGACGATTCCAACATCCAATTCCAAAAAGCAGAAGGATTAGAAAGTTCTTTCAAGAAGAGAGAGAAGTCTTTAATGCCTGTCACGTTCACAGATACCAAACAAAGTTTGTTTATTTATTTATCGTTATCTGTTACAATATACACATTTTTTTATGATAAACCGGTTACAAGAAACTAGCCCCCAAAATTTAAAAAAAAATACAAAACCGTAGTACTGAGAACACTCAAAGCTAAGAAACTCTACTTTTTACAAAACATTATTTTTCTCATTGAAATTATATTTCGTGTTATCCAACAACAGAAATAGGCTTAACATAATATCAGAAGTCTATCGACCCGCTTAGACCCGCATTTCCTGTTATTCTATACAAAATGGTTTGCAAGCAAAAGATAATTCTTTGTCCCTAAGAATTTACTAGCGTCTAGGAAACTTTTAAGAAACTTTTAGTCCTAAAATCAACCAAACATTTAATAAAGTAAATACTAAGACCCGAGCTTGGTTACTTATGAAAACAGCGTATAGAAATCTAATTAAATAACTACACGAATTGGACACTTGTCACATGTATATACATATTTTATATACATATATACGATTGTTATTCGGAATAAAATCCGGTATGCAAGTTTCAAGGTAAATTAGCTTGGGTAATTTTGATCTGTTTTTATATTTCATTTGCAGTCATAATCAAAGGCGAGGAAGACGACGAAGATGTAGACATTGAGGGTATGGACAGTTTTGGATCCATGCTAAATTCATACGATGATGCACGCGACGAGAACAGCAACGAAGAAACAATGAAACAGTTGTTGTTGGATGATTTGCAGCACAGCGAGGGCAGCGAAGACGAGGATGAAAATGATGAGGAGGATGATGAATTTGATTTCATGTTCGATGACGGCGACGATGAGGACGATTTTGGAATGGATGACGATGAAAATGAAGCGAACACAACAACGCAAAGAATCCGAGAAGAAGAACAATTGAAAATGGAAGCAGACGAAGAAGATCTCGAGGAAGATGACGAATTTTCGTAAATTTGTAATGTTTTGGTAACGAGGTAGTGTAAATATAGCAACAATATATCTTTAGTGCAACAACGCAAATATTTTAGAAGAATTTTCGAGAATAGGAGCAGGTGAAGAAGACCTCTGGTAGGATAAAGAATTTTCGTAAATTTTCATGTTTTCAGAACTAGGTAGTAGTGTGACTACATCAATAAATATGTTTCCATTTGAAGAATTGCAGTTTTACTTTTTTGTCTTTTAGCAATGCCAATAGCTTACCTTTTCATTCAAAATAACGCTTTTTTAAATATGCCTGAAGTTTATTTTTTTGAGAAAAATTATAGCATTCCAAGACGGAGCTATTTCAAGTGCTAAGTCAAGTCAAGAGCCTTTATACTTTACTGACTTTTATATATATTTTTATACTTTAAAAACTTTTACATTTAGCATCACATTTTTTGCCAAAAGAAACCATATTTAACAGAAGAAATATCTACTGAGATGACAAGCTTGCAGACTTTTACCTTAAACCATAATTGGTTGTGCTTTAGGTTCGCTTTAACCAGTTCAAGGCTGTTCGTATTAACCAATTCGCCCACCGATACAAACATTTTAACTTGCATAAATTTAATCAAGTAGTACTTTATTAATAGGCCTAAATTCTCATTTGCTTAGCACGACATTTTTTTCGAATGTTTTCATAACTGACGAAATTTTCGTCAACCCAACAGAACAATGCTGAAGAAAAACACAACTAATTTCCAGCTTGCTTCAGCACCCCCTATTGATCCAATTAACAGTAAAAAATATTACAAAAACGTCATAAGTTATAAAATATACAATAACACCAAACCATACTTTGATACCCTTAAAATACTAATTTAAATACATACCAGAACCTCAATAGACCCGTTCAGCTAAGGTTTGTTTACACATAATTCAACTCATGTGACCAATCTTTTGATGAAACATCATCATGAAAGTTCTAAAAACATTGATTTCGTAACACAATTTCAGTATGCTCCTTTCGCAATAAAAACAATCAGGAATACAATCACAATTATCCAAACTGGTCGAATCGCTTTCTGAAGTAACAAAGCAGAAACTTGGAACAGTTTAATCACGATTGTTTTTATTGCGAAGGAACAGTTATTTCATGAAAACTCGTGCTTTCAAATGCTAAAAGTTCCCAAGGGTTTGGTTACATTACTTGAATTGGGTGTAAACAAGCCAAACTGAATAGGTCTATCTTTGGCCTAGTAATAGAGGCAAATTTTATAACAACAGTGAAATTGACAAACCAATTTCAAAGTGATTAGCCATCGAAGACAAAGCGAATCCTTTCAAGCAGCAAATCAAAACAAACAAAGCCATGTTTTGATTTTCAGGTTGAAAGAATTCACTTTGTCTTGAATGGCTAATCGCTTTAAAATTGGTGTGCAAATTTCACTAGTGTTACAAAATTTGCCTCTGTTTGGCCTAGTACAACTAATACAATCATTTATTCTGAACCCATCAATTTAGATTTCAAAGACTAAACATGGATGAGAAGAGATTTCTTTCCATGGGGCATCGGGACATTGTTTGTTACAAATATGTGACCTAAAATATGTTATTTTTCGTCGTTTTTTCTGAAAAAACAAGCTTAGGCCAAGCAGAAAGAAAATGACAGCAAGAAGCCTAGGTCACGAAAAAGATTCGAGGAAAAAATGTTTTCATCGCTATCGCTGCTGACGAAATTGCATTGACTGCTGCGCAGTTTATTGTTTTGATGAAGTGACATTCGCCGCTGGTTAGTTCTAATAAAATGTTCGCTTCTCTCTCGAGATTTCGCTGGAAGGTTTATGCGATGATAAAGTCATGTTTTTTGCTGATGTGATGAACAAAGTTTCAGACCATCGATGCGGTAACGCATCTTTTGGAAGTAACAATTCAAGCATTTGTTGATGCATGAAATTCCAGATAAGTGGCTTAAAAATACTTCGTTGTTAAAAATGCTCAGGAAGTTTTTTCTTATGAAAGAAGAGTATACATCTAATGTGAAAAGAATATTTGCTTCCTTTTACTCCGTTCACCATTCCAAAAGATCAACGATGTAACACAACAAACAGAGCATGATCTCATTACAATTCAGAAACTAGACGTTATGTATGCATAGGTTTTTCTGGTTTTGCTGCTCTCCTTTCACGCAACAGATAACATTATATTTTAACTAAAATCCAGGACCTAGTCTAATTCTTCCACTATCCCGGGAAATCCTATGTTCCCAGTGAGTATTTATTGAATTCCAGTGACTATTTTAAAAAAATTATTATTCAAAAAGAAATCGTGAAATAAGCCGATTTTGAAGTTTAGCTACAACCCAAACACAATTCTCAACTGGAGACATGTTCAGCTTGTTCCTTTAGCAGCAAAACAATCGTTATTACATTGTTTCGAATTTATGCTTTGTTTCTTGAAAAAGCGATTCAATGCAGTTGGATGATTTTGTATGGATTCTCAATTGTTTTTATCGCGAAAAGTTCAGGCTGGTTACGTCAAAAATTACATCGTTACGCTTCTGATTCGTTCATTGTTTTCTTATCGCCAACACTATTTTCGGTCGTTACGCTTCTGATTCATTCATTGTTTGTCGTGTCTCTTTCGAGCTTTTTTGGCGATCCTTTGTATTTTTTCTTTCGTAGTTTCCTTTGGTTTTTTGTTAACATGATGAATATCCATAGCTTCACTGCTATCAACAACAGGTCGTCGCACCTCAGGAACAATTGATTTACCTTTTCCACGTCTGAATCCTTTGCCTCTCAGAACACGTTCTACAGCGTATTGCTCCTGAAACGAAATTACCAAGTAAAATGGATAGGTTTTTGTTCACTACCACCTGAACAATTCAGCTAGAATATTATTTTGATTTAAGAACCTTACCAGGTTGAATTCCAAAATTTAGGCCCTTATATGCGGGTTTTTACTGTAAGGCACAACTTTAGAGTCATGAAGTAATTCCTGAATTTCGCTTTCACCTTATTTTATGCAAACCGTGTCATATTTCTCATTCGAGGACTTAACTGCAGCTTTCTTGGGGATTGAAATCTATTAAAGTATCTCAAGCCCCTGCAAAAAAACCGTCTAAACTACTGTTCTTGAACAATCGTCTGAAACATGACAAACAATATTTAAAAAGCTCATCGGTTTCAACAATGCTATTTTAAATTGAACTTACCCTTTTACGGGCCATTTTCACTTTCATTGGTTCATCAGAGATTGAATACTCAAGAAAGAATTTCACGATCAACGAAACATTCTGCGGAGATACAATGTTACATCATGATTTTGAAAAAAACTTATTTAATGAACAGGGTAAACGACCAAAGAAAATCTTTGGAAAGGCTAAATATCTTCAAAAGGTGCCGTATTCACCTTCAGAAGCTACAATGTGTTGTTTCAATAAGCAAAAAAACGAAGATCCTCAAAAAAACGAAGATCCTCAAAAAATCTATCTTGTGAAAAATGATAAGAGACAAAACTACTTTAAGGGAAGAAACTTTCGCGGTTTTCGCGTTTTTTCCGCGAAATGATCAAAAATTTAGAATTCGCGAAAGTTTATTCCAGGAAAATTAATTGAAAAAGGCCATCGGTGAAAATTTTTTCACATAACATAAAGTGCCTTTTTACTTTTTCAATTTATTATGTTTTAATTTCTCGTAGGCAGGGGTTTGGGGACAATTAGCCCCCCCAAAAAATCAAGAATTTTCAATGAACTGTCCGAATTTCAAATAACTAATCAACGCAACAACAATTATTTCAGCAACCAATTAAATTTAAGCAAACACAATGTAATTCAAATTCTCAAAATCATCAAAAACTTAAAAAATCATTAAATAGTCCGTTAAAGTGCAGTGGACCACTACAGTTCAAAAACTATCAACTATCAACTATAGACTATCAAAAACCTCACCTGAAAAATGATAATAATCCACAAATTTTCATGATAGACTATCAAAAACCTCACCTGAAAAATTATAATAATCCACAAATTTTCAAGTGTATACACTGTTACTGTTGTTGTAACCACAGTGGAATTGTTACACACTGTTGCATTTTTATTTGATAAAACGTCATACACTATTTTCGTCTGATAATTGCGCCCAAATGATGACGTAACTGCTATGATAAATCCATTCGTTAAAAGCCCAATGTAATTGATCACGCGTAGAATGGTATACCATGTACCTGATAAAATGATAAAAGAAAGCAGTTTCAAACATAGTTGCGACATCGTTCAAACGTTAAACGTTGTTAGGTTAACCGTAGATATCTTATGGTCAAAGTGGAGTGAACAAGGCTATTACGATAGAGATAGCATTGATACTTTCACGCCCGGATTTATTTCTGCTAAACAGGCAAATCCAAAGCAAGTTTTATTTTCCAGGGGGTAGTACTTGCATATGGCAATATATCCGTTCCTCCTGACAAAATTGAATTATTAAGTTTTAGAGTTATGTAGCTACAACACATTTATGTTTGAATCCCGGGTGAAAAATTGATATAAAGTATATATATAAATGAAAAACAATGCTCCCCCGATGACCTTGCCTTGATTTCTATAATGCTAATTGAAACTAAATGACCCAAAGAATTGTTAGTTTGGAATGTACATAAAACCATCTTGAAAAGAGTAATCTTCAGCCTATTTGGGTTTGTACATTTGTGCTTATTTTTGTACGTGAGAAAATATTTTCGAGATTCTAGGTAAATTTAACTTTTTTATCAGATGTTCATATAGCCTGCGTGCAGACTTGACTGGTTCCTATTAAAATAATTTAGTTGAGTGAAAATTTTAAAACGTAAGAACCCAAAATTCTTCATTCAACTAAACCACGCAGGCTAACATTCATACAGTAAAAACCCGCATGTCAGAACCTACAGTTTGGAATTCAGCCTAGCACAGTTCTTAAGTTAAAGAGGCATCAACGCAAAAAAAATGGACAATGCCAAAAAGTTTCATTGCTCATTTTGGTGTAAGATTTAGACATAAAAAACAATTATAGCAAGTTTAATTTTTGTTTGATACACAACGGGGGCATAAATTAGGGGGAGAAAGATGAAACAAACAACAGTGCGAGTGCGTGCGAATCCATAAATTGGCGGCGTCTCGTATCAAACCGAAAACCGAAGATTTGATTGGT